>JASCZI010273226.1:5003-16242 GCA_036250425.1 Stylosanthes scabra | reverse complement strand
ATATATATATATATATATATATATATATATATATAATATTCTAATGATCTAACAAGAGTAATATTATTTATTTGTTCAACTAGAAGATATTAAAATTGAACATTATAAAAAAATATTACAAGTCATCAATTGCAGTGAATGAACTAAAACATCATGTATATCCTTTTGTTCATGACGTTATACATATATAATAAATATATTATAAAAAAAAATTAGACGAGCTCATCAATAATTTAGTTCGTTATACAATGATATATATTCCTTTAGGGATATATAATAAAATAGAAAATTCTCTAGTAATCATTTGTTTTCGGTGGGAATTATTATTGGTTTTGTTCACCAGTAGTAACCATAAAAAAAAATCTTTTTCTACTTTATTTTGTGGAGAAAAAAAACCTTTCTAGAATTTTCTCCACTAATAATAATACGTATAAAAATTTCCCGGCTAGAAATTATTTTTATTAGTTATTGAATTTTATCTAACTACTAACTAGTACTAGTATTTTTATTTATCAACTTCGAGGATTTTATCCAATAATATATTCATCAAACATATTATTAAACTCAGTTTACTTTCTGTTATCTATATATTCTATAGTTCTAGTTCATAATTTTAAGATGAACGATTACGGATCCCAACAAGGGTTGATCAAAGGGAAGTATAGTTAAAAAAAAATTAAATTCAAATTAATTTAATAAATTAATTAAGTTTGAAGTCATGTTTGCCACTAATAAATCTTAGTCATTCTACATGGTATGCTAGAGGCATTGCACCTGGCAAGGCCATGTCTTTGCATATGGCATGGACTTACCAATATTTTAAGTAACCTAAATTCCTTTCTTTAAATTTGCACATACATTCGCATTATTATTATTATTATTATTATTTATGTTGATAATTAATTAGTTTATTTTATTTTCCTTCATTCTTTCTTTTTGTTTTCTCTTAATTCAAGGTGCCGCCCTGAGTGACTCTTTTCCATGCTTTGGGCAAAAAATGGAAAACCTCTCACGTTCTTCCCATAGTTTTCAGATCAGGTTTTCTTATTATATTATATTAAAATAATTGGAATAATGAATTCAGTTGAACATGCATGTGTATGTAATTTCCTATATTTCGCTTGAGAATGTGCTGCTCCACGTAGATCAATATAATGTCACATGACATAACTAAAAAGAGTGATAAAAGAAAATTTCAACCTCAATCATCATGATTCATGAATTGATGAGCATTGGAGTTAGGTTTTTCTTACTTGCTGGAAATTTATTAACATAATTATTCTGTTTAATATTTTTAATCACTATCTTTGAAATGCTTAGTTATTAGTAAATATCATACAATCACTTCTCTTATTACAAGTTTCCGTAAGAATCCTTTTTAATTAATTTGGGTGAATTTGTTATATAGGTCTTTTATTTATCTTTTGTATTTCTTTTATATATGCTAAAATTCTTTCTATTAGGACTTTAGGTTTTAGTTGATATAAATTTTAATAAAATATGTCAATAAATAATTGCGGCAGCAGTTAAAACTAAATACATATAACATTTTAACCCGCAAAAACCGTTGCAATATTGATCGCAGTGACTGTATAGTTAAAATTAAATGAAAATGTCCCTTGTGTAGTCTTCTTCCATTTATAGGTTAATGTTCCCACGTATTCGGAGTAGTGGGTAAGCTTAATAATAATAATATATTCGTTTATATTGTTACACATTGGTCATAGCAAAAAGACTCAGAGAGTATTCTTATCAATTAGGTAGTGGATTCTTTTTTCAAAAACGTGTTCATATTATTTTAATAAAGATATATTTGCTCAGATGCTACCTACACCAGCTACACACTACTATACATAAACATGTATGTAATAGTTAATTTAGTAATATATAATAATAGAATTATATTTCCGGCTTATAAAGTGTCCCTTGAAAATTGGCAACTGTTGTGGCAACTGAGACAGAGAGAAAGGGGAAAAAACGCGAATGAATGAAGCAAGATTTATGTGTAGATAATGTGTTATGGAAATCTCAATGGAGAAGGTTAAGTTGTTGAAGTTCTCAAATGCCTACGTGGGTGTTTTGTGTGCAACAAGATTCATGCATACATTCCACGTATTGCTTTTTAATTTTCATACACTTAATCTCATTTCATCCTTTACCCATGTCAAAACCCACCCTTACTTTCAATTACTATACGATCTTTTAACTAAGGTTTAATTTATTTGTAGAAATAAAAAAGGAGTACGTACTAGTAAACTAAGTTTAAAATATTAGCCCATTTTATTTTATTATAGATTGAGAAGCTAGATGGACTAGTTCGTCGAATTCTTTTTCTTTTAATAGTAAAATTAATGAAAATTAATTAAATAAAAATATAAGTAAAAGATTAATAATTCTTTATATAAATTAAAAATGTTCAAATTATAACACAATTTTTTTATAATCTTCTTTCAAATTTTCAATATCATTGCAAATAAAGAATAATTAATAACAATTTCAACTTAATTTTCAAATAACACATTATTTTGAACAACATTTACAATACAATACAACACAAACATATAAATATAATTTTGTGATACTAAGTAACCAATAAAAATTCAGCCAACAATATAAATTGGATTTTTTATTTCTTTAGATTTTGAATATTTTTTTCTCTAAAAAAATATAAAGTTGGTTGATTGTTGACTATTTTTTTTATTGGTTATTAATATTTTCTAAAAAAATATTATAATTCATTAAAATTATGATAACTTAATATTTATGTGGTATTTTTGTATGCTAACAAGAACTTCAAAAGAAAAATACTTAACTAGGGAAGTCACATGGAATAGCATTATCTCAGGCTTAATGTTGTTACTTATTATTAGTGTTAGTAACAACGTGTGTGTGATGCACTAATAATAGTATAATTAACATTGCATCAATTACAATCTCCAATGTCTTCTCCAATAGAACACTAGTAACCGCCCCTTTTTAGATTTGACTATTTGAGTGCCTTAGCTTGTGATTACAGTTTACTACTTATTAATTAATTAATAATTAATACTATACCACTGCTACTACTTCTACTTACATGTGAACTATTCCAATTCCAA
The DNA here is from genome assembly GCA_036250425.1 of Stylosanthes scabra. Lineage (NCBI taxonomy): Eukaryota > Viridiplantae > Streptophyta > Magnoliopsida > Fabales > Fabaceae > Stylosanthes > Stylosanthes scabra. The sequence continues at coordinate 13,144 of JASCZI010273226.1, read as the reverse complement.
TCTTAATTAATAGGTCACAAGTCAGAACTCAGAATCATAAATGCTCCCATAATCTTTAAAAGTCAAATCTAATATACCCTTAATTAATTATATTGACTTTGTTGCAACATTCTTAGTCTACCTGCTAGGGTTTATGATCTTGTAGGGAAAGTCAACCACTAACTTGCAAAGTCATATTTTTCCTTGTAATATTTTTCTTTTTCAAAATTTAATGACAATAATATTTATGAAAAGTTTAATGGTTAAACTCAATGAAATACTAATATTTTTGAAATATTTAATTTTTTTAAAAAAATTTAAACTTATAATTTCATCAGTAGTAATTGATTAATTGACCATCTTATATATGAACTCTTCACTTAATGTATTGTTAACTGATATAAAAATTCCCTATACATATGCTTCATTATTCTTTTTTTTTTTTTTTTATGTAATCTTTGTAGTAAAACTTAAGATGATTTATCATTTCCCTCTTTCCTCTTAATTAGATACAATATTAAATCAAACAATTTCATTTCCACTCTCAATAGCATTTATTATTATTAAGAGATAAGTTCAAATCTTTTTATTAGAGTACATATATAGATATGCTCGCTCAAATCTTTCTTAATACAATTCAGCGGTCAAATATAAGTGATCAACATACATATCCTCCATCATATGCATATGTATATATTTGTCAGAACATTGTATATATTTGCTTATTAGTCTCAATTACAAGTAAATTATATGTTACTTGGATTGCACAAGACATAAATTAAATCATAAACGACAAAAGGCAATAGCAACAAAGATACACATAATAAGAACCATAAAGAATTACACTAACTGCTAATGGGATCTGTATTTGGATATAATTTAATTTGACCTAGTTCTTATTGGCTAAATTGGAACCTAGCTAACTATTATATTAATAATTGCATTCAAAGTGATCATTATTCCGTGGCATTAATTTATTCCAAAGTGCAGATAGAGAACAGCATTAACTAACAATAACAACTACCATAACGGCAAAGATAACAACCAAAAAATGACAATATATTTTTTTTTGTACAATTTAATGATTCACAATTTCAACTAGCTAGGAAGAAGGGAATATAATATGTTTTAGAACATGACTAGCCGTTTGGCAAAAGGAAACGAAGAACATGACTCAATTATATTAGATAGATAGATAGATGCTTGTGATGAACCATTATTATTAATTGCATCATATGAAACCAGTTTGACCACACACATATGTGGGGAAAAATAAATAAATATTTGTATATAATAACTACCAAATATAGAGAAAGATATGTGGACTCTCCGAAGAAACACATGAGACCACATGGAACGGCTTCTTATATTAAAATTGGAATATTTATACTTTAAAATGAGTAATTTAATAGAAATTGCTATTGCAACCATGGAAAAGTAGTATTTCATTCACAACCACAATAATTACATCTAAGTATATATATACAGTCATGATGATATTTTTAATATTAAAACAAAGAAATCAATTTCAATTATATTTTAAGAACTTGTTAAAAATAAATAAATACAATAGGTATGGCTAAGCCTATTAAAAAAGGCGGACCTGATCCATTTAGGGTCGGTCTGTTTAGTCCATGGGTTAAACGGATTTATATATGGATTATAATTTTCTAGTCTGATCCATTTATGGTTAGTCCAACGGGTAAACGAGCTGATCAATTTAATTAATTAATTAATTAATTATTTTCTTAATAAAATTAAAACAAAAAAATAATTTTTAACTTAAAAAAATTATTTTTTTTACAAAAAATAACTTATTTAGCCAAAAAACCTTAGGGAAAAAAAAGTTCGTAAATTGGATTTTCGGATCGAATAAGAGCAAATATAGGAAAAAAGTGTTATTTTTTGAAAAAATTCAAAAAAAAAAAAAAGAGACAACCCATTTTGTCCGAATTTTAAACAGTTCGGATTTAAAGACAAAAACCCGCCCGTTTAGACAAATAAACAAGCTGACCCGAAAAATTTGGCCTATTTTGACGGGTCTAGGTGTGGCGAAGAAGAGGAGGATTTTGATTGGGAAGCTAAGTTTTTGTGTAGATTTATTTGTGTTATTTCCTCTTTAGATTGATAGCTCTCATTTTTAAGATTACATATAGACGGATTTTTTTCAATAAAATTAATGTTGGTTTTTGACGGATTTTTTGTCCGTAATGTATCTTTATAAATGGAAAAAGTATAGGTAGCCAACAAAATTATAACTAACAAATTAGAGTAATCAGCCAACAAAGATTACAAGTAACCACAGAACATAGAACATGTAAAAATTACAGAATATAAAACATCCAAATCCTAGACAAGTTGTACATCCGAAATTACAGGATACAGAACATCCGAAACCTAGACAAGTTGCACATCCGAAACCACAGGATGCAGGACATCCAAAACCTAGACATGTTGCACATCCGAAACCTTAACTAATTCAAGAAGCGATGAGACGAAGCGGTGAAACACGGTGGCGCGATGAATGGGAAGTTGAGAAGGCACGAAAAAGATCTCCAGCGTAGTGAACAGCAAAAGTCACAGTGATCAGAGAAAATGATATAGACATCCAAAATTATAGATTAAATGCTCCGTCAAAACCTCAAATAATTCAAAAACAACATTACTTCACAAAAGAAAAAATCAAATACGAAGCAATCTACCTAAAAATGGCAGTGAAGCATGGAGGCATGATGAGCGGCGCGGTGAACGGCGCAGTGAGCAGCGCGATGAGCGGTGAGGTGAATGACGCGGTGAACGACACAGTAAACAAAGTGGTGAACGGCGCGATGAGCAGCACAGTGAATGGCGGTGAACGGCGGGGTGAAAGACACATTGAACAGCGCGATAAACGGCGCAATGAGCAGCACAGTGAACGGCGAGATGAACGGCGGTGAACGACGTGGTGAACAGCAGTGACGACGCGATGAACGACACGGTGAAGGTGAAATTCGTGGAAAAGAATGGGAAAGTGAACAATGCAAAAAAACAAGGGGATAAATTATCTTTTTTGACATGAAGGGAAAGAATTTGAAATAAGTTGGACTGAATGTTCTTGTTGGGTTATTTTTTAAGCCCAAAATTATTTTATTGGCTGTTGTTGGTTAGGAATTTGTTGGTTACCTAGCAGAATTGTTATAAAGGTTCTTAAATTTTACTAATAAAAGTATTGATGGATTTTTTAGGTAAATTTTCTTCTCTAGTCTCACATTTTCAATGAAAAATCAATGGCAAAATCCTTTTGTAACTACCTATTTTCTACTAATTTTTGCCGGCATATCCCCCTTAAAAATCTCAACTATTTCAATCGAATCGAATTCCATTCCCATATGTATGCAGATGCTCACACCCAAATACCCATTCATGACACAGTTTCTTTTACATAAAGAGTTACCTATGTCTTAGCTTCTTCAAACAGTATTATGAAAGAAAAGAAAACAAACAATAAAACAACATTTTCGGCTCGCGGTAGCCTTTTTATTCCTTAGTGATGATTTTAACTACCGTTAAATTTTCTCGCGACTAATATAAAATCGTTGCAGATTGAGCATTGCCAAGGGACTTAACAACAATTTTGGTGAACCGTTGGTAAGACCATCGCTAAATTGTAAAATAAATTGAAAATTGTACATTTGAATAAGCGAGAGAAAAAAGGAACTAGAATTGGATGCGAAAGCGAATGCAAACGGTGGAGGTGAGAACTAGAGCGTGGAATAAAAGATCATAAGAACAAAAACATTATTAAGCAAAGACCATCATCATCTCTTTTCTTCTCTTCTCATCTCAAATTGATTAGCGGTTCACACTCGAACAATAGAAAAAAAGGAAGGATGGTACAAGGGACGGCAAACTCGAATCATGACGGTGAATAAACAGCAAACACAAACTACAATGTGGTGATCCATAACGGTGTTACTTTTTTTTATCTTTTCTCTTTTCAAATCGAGTGAGAGAATAGCGATGGTGAGAGAAAGAAACTAAATGATGAGATGTAGTGAGATATATATACTTGGTAGCAACAAAGGTTAAGAACTTATATGTATGTTAATTAATGGAGACCCTTATAATTAAAATGGTAAAAAATTTAGTATAGCTATATATGTTCAATATTGTTATAGTGCAGTACTGCAGTGTATTATTGTATGAACAAAATCTTTTGGCCTTTATTACTTCTAGAACTAACTACTTTAACTTTCTCCATGAGTGTTCTTTAATTTTACTTCAATTTTCTCATCAAGCAATAATAGTATTTATTTGACCATGCATGAGTATATGCATGTGTGTTGATAAACTTTGCTACCAATAGGGCATTAGGACCATGCCTTTCTGAATGCATCCTCGATGAAGTTTATTACAATAATATAGGAAAACCTAGCTACTGCCTTTTATTTTCTTATGACTACATATAGTTTTATGACTATTGTTGTTCATTCTATATGGGGTAGGTACATTACATGTTTGACTTTATGAGTGTTTTATATAATCATTTATACAATTATTACAAAATAATTAAATAAATAAAAATGGGTTATAGATAAACCCTTCAACAATTCTCTCAAAAATATATATAATGCCAAATGAAAAATCATATATATAATTGGCATGCATGTTAGTAATAAGGCCAAGCAACTAATTAAGTAATAAGCACAAATTAATTAAAACACATTGAAATGATCAATTTGGCAGCTTAAGAGAAGGAAAATAGGAATTTGAGCAGGTGCATTGCATGGTTTCTCCACTACCTACTTTGATGCTTCAGGTTTAATTTTTTGTATTTTTATTTTCTTACTGAATATATACTTGAGATTAATATGTCATGGCGAAATGAAAAAAAAATAAATTTAAGAAAAAAACATTAAAAAGCTTATCCAGGAAGGGCCAAAAAATAAAAGAATAATTCAAATTGGTATAAAAAATTATTTGACTTGAATAATATTAGATCTGTCACAATAATTTATAGATTCACCTACAAAATTATGTCTGCATATATGTCACTGAATCATATTCAACGAACACGTTATAGGTAACATGCAAGTTATAATATCCAACTTCCAATTCCAGACCATTCAATATAAATGCCCTCTTTCTCTTCATTGGAAAAAATAAAAAATTAAAAATTAAAAACATCGTTTCATAAACTGCTTTATATTTATATATTATGATGAGTGTATATATTTTACATATGTATTCATTTATTATTTTTATTATTATTAGTTTGCACATTATTCCTGACATGAAACTAACATTTAGAAATAGGTCGAGTTTACGGTTACTACATTAATTATAGAGTTTTGGCAACACTTTTGAAGGTTATATTTCTTCTTTTACATTTTTTCACATTTTTTAATTTTATTTTTTAAATTAAAAAGCTTTTATCGATATTAAAAAAATATTACTTTAATTTTAGCAACATCCTTTAAGTGTTGTTAAAATTATCCACTATAGCTACTATAGCATAAAGCATATAAAATAAGCACTCTTAATTAAAATTATTATTCTTTTCAATGATAAAGTTTTAAATTTCCTTATTATTATTTTTTGAAATGTTAATTAACCACTAAAACATTGTTTGAAATTTTAAAAGTCAATAAAAATCACTTTTAATTTTATTAATGACAAAAATATTATTAATTATTTAAAAATTTGATAAAAATATATTTTTATTACATGTAAAATGTAACAAAAATATCTAAATATTTTTAAATAATTAAACAATATTTTTATCGTTAATAAAATATGAAATATTTTTATTTGTTTTCAAAATGTAATATTGATGTTTTACTTAATTATTGTTTATGATATGGCCGCACAAGCTGGCCGATATTGATGATTGCCAGGATTATATTCTCAGAGAAATTTCATCAAATAAACACATTTGTTTTCCACAAAATAGTAATTAATAAACAGTTCTTTGTTGTTCATATATATAATGCATACATGGACCCTTCACAATCATTGTTACCAGATTATATAATAATGGTACAATCAACGAGCCGGTCCACAAATTTTATTATGGAATAAAATTAAAAGAAATTAATAAATAAGACAAATAAATTTGATAGCAATGTATCCCTACCAGCTATTCAAAGTGAGATTAAAACCCAGGGTATGAGCATATATTCTTCTTTTATTTCTACATACCTAAAATGAAGATATATATGTGTTCACTTTCCTCAATTGATTTCTCAACCCTAAGCCACAAATTTTGTGAAAATTATAATAGTTCTTAATTTGTGAAGTTGTATGAGATAGGGATGTAATTAAGTTTCGGCGAGGGCTAAATTTTTTTTGAGCCATGTGCTATTGAAAATGACAAAGTTGGACTTTAATTTTGCTTTTGGTCCACAGCATATTAATATCCCAAATAAGACAAAGGTAATAAGAGTATAAATTGAATAATAGATATTATTTCATATAATTATGACAAGGAATTTGACGGAAGGGATTGTTTTGACTATGTAGCTAGTTGGCTAGTTGATTATGGGCTATGGCATGGCATAATTGAAATCCACAAATTATTGAGACTAATTAATTAGTTATTGTTAGAGGTGCCCTCTTTTTTTTTTTTTTTTTGGTGCCCTCTTTATTATAGATGTAAAAATATATAAAGGTATGAAAATATAATGATAGTCATTAATCTTTAATATGCATTGAAAGATGTATCAAATAAAATTAACCATAAAATCTAACATATTTATATATTTGTATCATTTGATATCCGTATTTTTAGAGTGATCCTCATTAGAGAGGTTCGTTAATTATCGTGCTAGTATTAGAGGAATATCTATTAACATAACATCTCTTTATCCACTTAAGTTTTAGGAAGAAGTGATTTTATAATATAATATTAATGTTTATATTAAAAAGTCTTGAGTCTTAAATAGTTTTAGGAAGAAGTGATTTTATAATATAATATTAATGTTTATATTAAAAAGTCTTGAGTCTTAAATATATACTCATTTTTTTCTTATTTCATCGTGATATCAGACTTTTAGATAATTTTTTTTATTATAATTATGAATATTTTAAAATTAACTATGTCAAATATCATTTTTTTAAGTTGTAATAATAATTAAACGATAAAAATTATGCCTCATATTATTTGAGGATCATGAGCTGAAAGATTGGTAATGAAATAATAAAGGATAAAGTATCGTTTTCGTTCCTAACGTTTGGTGTAAGTTCTATTTGTGTTGCTAATGTTTTGAAATCATATTAATTTTGTCCCACCATCAATAATTGTTAAAATCATTAACAAAATCATACACATATATGTTAGGGCAAGTTACTTGTATAAGGCATATGCATCTATAATTTACTCATTTACACCATTCTCTAAATAATGATCGGATTGCTCCATTTTAGCAATTTATATGGAATTAGTAGTAGGGTGTTTTGATTTATACAATCCGTCACTGACTGCCACGGATTTTGAGTTTTTTTTTTTCAAACAGGAAGAATCCGTGGCAGGGTGTCGTAGATTCTGAGTTTTTTTAAAAAAAAGCTATATCCTGCCACGGATTCAATGCATTATTAGTGTATTTAGTTTATTTATTTTTTTCAAAAATAACTTGTATTACTTTTTGCCTAATTAATAAGTATAAGATGATTCATGACATGAAAATCATAATTTTTTAGTCATACTTCCTACTATTTTTATTCTCATATATAATATGAATCAACTACCAATAGATACATCACATATTATATTACCATGCAATATTTAAGTTTCAAAATTTTACATAAAATATTATATGTTCATGCATACGCCAAATGTTCTTAGAGCCATTGGATCTTGAAGAAATACTATTCTTTTTTTATGAACATATCATATATAATGTATTTATTGGTAGTTGGTTCATGTATAATATAAAAATAAAATTAGTAGTAATTATATAACAAAAAAATATATGATTTTTAATGTTATAGATTCCAAATTATGAATTTCTGACTCTAGGCGCATTTGGCATATGCATGAACATATATTTCACTCATGTCAATATCTTGTATTATTTCATTACCATTTTCATCAGAAGGTAGCTTTCATCAAACCAATATAAGACATTAGCAATAATAATTAGTAGAAGTAAGTCCAAATGAAATTCAAATACAACCCTTGCTTT
>JASCZI010273220.1:993-12562 GCA_036250425.1 Stylosanthes scabra | reverse complement strand
TTATTTGTTTTCTCTTATTTTCGAATCATTCATCATCACTACTCTCAAGGTTTCACTCGAATCTGCTTAGTGTGACTAACGGATAGTATTGCTTGGTCCTTTATTCATCGTGGGAACGATACCCACTTCACCGTGGTATTACTTGAACGATTCGGTGCACTTGCCGATTTACACGTTATCACACCTCCTACGCCTCCTCCTCCTTCTCCTCCGCCTAGTGACGAAGAGCCTTCTGCGGAAATGTACGACCCAGCAGCAGATCTGGAAGGAGATCCCGATGAGCCCTATGTTGCTGAGCGAGTACCTTATGGAGCCCCCGAGGCATATTACTCTGATGCCTCAGACGGGTCGGGGGGCGAGAGCGCTAGTGCTGGTTCGGCACCGTCCAGCCACCATTCTTCCGGCAGTTCTTCAGGAAGCGTGTCCCTGGGTTATGGATATGCTTCAAGCGGATCGGCGAGCGACGGAGCATCAGACGATGATCTGGTGAACCGTTATTTTGCCTGGACATTTCCTCCACCCTAGAATGGTCGGTGCTCAGAGTGGTAATCTTAAAGCCTCATCAACTGTTAGTATAGTACGAGGCCTAGGTTAGCTAGTTAGGATGGATTCGCTTAGGAGACCTTTGCTGGGGTCGAGTCCATTTCTATAGGGTGTCCTTTCGTGTTGTACTCCTTCCTCCTGTACCTTTCTGTGTGTCGGTTGTTGTGCCAGTGGCACCTGTTCCTCGAGTCTGTGAACCCTTTAAGGAATATTCAATTAAATGTTATTATGTGCTTTTCTTATATATATATATATATATATATATATATATATATGGTGTTATATGTTTAACTCGTTTACGATTCGAAGGTTATATTGCTGCAACCGTTACGTTACAGAACGACAGGCTTGTAAGTTTTGAAATTTTAGAGTTAGGATTTTTAGTGACATTTCGGCTGTAGGTGTGATCATGACATACTGAAAGTCGGGGTGTTACACTTAACATCTCATTCCACTGATTAATTCCTCAAGTAATATTTCTGCACTCTTTCACTCATTGTTTTCGTGTTCAATCATCACCATTCTCTCAAGTTTTATTCTTGATCTGCTTAGTATAACTAAAGGATAGTATTGCTTGGTCCTTTATTCCTCGTGGGAACGATACCCACTTCACCGTGGTATTACTTGTACGATTCGGTGCACTTGCTGAGATCAGAGCGTATCAGTTACACGCCAGGATGTATCAATTTTAGGCCAAGTCTTGGGCGTGTAACACATCTAAGGGATGTGTTACACGCCCCAAATTTTGGGGCTACTGGAAGTGCATTTTGATCAAGATTAATTAGTGGATTTTTGAAGGGAAATTATGAGATGTAATTGGTTAATTTGGAGGCTTAAATCAAGGGATTAAATTGTAATTTGATGAGTGAGATCTTCTAGAGATTAGATAGGAATTAGATTAGTTAATTTGATTTGATTTGAATTTGATTTGATTTAATTTTAATTTTAGATAAGTTAATTACTTATATAAAGGTCTCTAAACCATTAGGGTTTGCGACCTTACTTTCACCGTAGATTTTAGTTGTTATTCAGGGAATTAGGTCTAGCTAAACTCCATTGTTGAGGATGAGGAGCTCTGTTCATCCCGACATAGCTTACTAATTCAAGTTTTCGATTTTCTTCAATTTCAAGTTATTTATCATAATTCAAGGATTAAGCTTCTCTGTTCTTCATTAAGAAGTTGAATCACTGAGAGGTATTCTTCTTCTATGTGTTTTGATTAATTGGGTTTGAGAGAATTTTAATTGATCATAACAAAGATTGAGACTTAATTCTCATTACTTATCAATTGAACTAGAGATAGGGATTTGATAACTAATGCAACTTTCACTCTGTTAGAATTATCAATAGGTTTAGAAATAGGTTGAGTACGTGACATATAACTTGATCTAAAATCACTATTGAATTCTAATAGAAATTGAATATGTTTTGTGCTTCACCTCTATTCTTAATTGATTAGTCAAGAGATTGATAATTGGTTAGGTTTAGAGAAACTAAATTACTAAGAGATTAGGGTTTAGTTAATTAGGATTCATTGGGAATTTAATCATACTTGTTAGAGAAGAAATTGAAATAAAGAATTAGTAGCTTAGGGTAAAACATCTCCAAGTCCTTAACACTTTCATTCACTGTTTAGTTTTTACAATCGCATTACAACTCTCTGTTTTCTGATTTTTGTCTAGTCAATAAGGTTATTTAAATTGTATTGTTTAATCTGTCAATCCTCGTGGGAACGATATCCACTCACCGTGGTATTACTTGTACGATTCGGTATACTTGCCGAGTTTAGGATTGCAAAATCCGTGTCAAAAACCAAGAGAGAGAATGTGTTTTTGGTGTTATGAAGGGTTAAAAATCTGAAATGGATATGAAGATAGAGAGAGAGAGGTTCGAATATATGAAGAGAGAGGTTAGAGGATTTTCGGTGATGTTTTTGGTAGGATTTTTGGATGAAAGGTTAAGTGAATGGTAAATGAGTTTAAGTGTGGGTAAATGGAGTTAAAATGAATCAAATAACTTAATGAAGAGGGGAGGGAGTGTACGATTGAAGTGGGCAACAAGCAAGGGCAATTTTTGTTTTGTTTTTGTTATGAAAAGTGTGGTAATTTTGGTGGTGTAATGGTAAAATAAAATGATATAATAAAATGAAATGGATAAAGAAATATTATTATATGGATAAAGGTGGTATAGAAAGAATCAAATGGAAGCTTTTGCATGTATCTAAGCCATGCAACCAATGAGAGAGAAGCCTTTTTGAAAAGGTGTAAGAAAAAGCAAAAAGTAAGAAAGAGAAAAGCTAGAAGGTGTCATAAAATGTTTCAAGGGCATTCTTGGCTTTTCGCTTCAAGTCTACGGGGCGACTAAGATCAAAAGACGTATTATAGTGTCGTGCTATAATTCTATAATTCCGTCGTATCTTACATTTTATCAAAATTACGACCGGACGATTTGCGACGAAACCAAGTGTCGCTAAAAACGGTTCGAGATTCTCTTCTAGAATCTCGCCACCCTTAGCCTCATAGCTCAAGCTTAATTAGAAAATTATAAATTTCCATTGGAGATATCCCCTATGATATCTTCCGTTATTCAAAAGTCGGTCAATTACGCTTAAACCGCCGCTAACTAGCGTACCGTCGCTAAAAACAGAAAATCACATAAACAAGCATATAACGGAAACGAATTTCCATAGCAACACAGCTAGGGTATCCAAGACACATAATCACGTCATCATTCATCAAAAGCACAAAAGCAAAGACGGTCACACGTTTTTGTCAGAAATGGGAAAAGCAGAAAGTCGGGGTTTCACAGTTTTGTATAGGTTAATGGTGTAAGTTTTAGGAAAAATTGATTGAAAATAAAAATTAATGTTCAAAGACAGAGAAACAAAGGGCATTGTTGAACATCTTGCATTACACTAAAACTTGGTACAATAACTAACTGCTGATTTTGGTTTTATCATCTCCTTACATAAAAAGCTATTACCATTGTTGCTATGGTTGGTCTTTGTAGGAGAATACACCAGTTCTGCAACAGGGTCTTTACATGTTATTGAGGGAAGCTTTTTTTTTCTTAATAGTTGTTATTTTTTTAATTAATCTTTTAATTTATTTTTCTTCCTAACGATGTGTTATTTTTTATTTAAGAAAAATTATGGCTGAATTTACTTTGTAGGCCAAAATTAAATTAGATCACCTTCATGCTTTCTAGGTGTGTTTGCTAACAATGATCAAAGTGAAATAAATAATGAGATTGAGCTTTCACATCTAAAATTGTTGTTAAATTTTACAAATGCTAATTTTCTTTTATTATATCAATTCTTCTCTCTTATGTATTTTAATTAATAGTTCTTAAAATGTTATTATTTTGTTTACTAATTTTTTAGGAAGAATGGATAAAAGTACACATGAATTATTACACGGTGGACAAAAGTACATATGAATTTTTTTAATAATCCAAATGTACACATGAATATTTTAATGACCCAAATGTATACATGCAATATTCTAATAAGGGACAAAAGTACACATGAATCTTTTAAAATCATGTATACTTTTGCGTACTTTTGTCCAACGATAGAATATTTCATGTGTACATTTGGGTCATTAAAAAATTTATGTATACATTTGGGTCATTAAAAAATTTATATGTACTTTTGTCTACCGTGTAATAATTCATGTGTACTTTTGTCCTTTCTTTCAATTTTTTATTTGTTATAATTTTTAATAGTTCTCTCTTATAATTTTTTACTATAAACATTTTCATTTGGATTCTCTTTTTTTTTCTTTGCCTATTCCACAAATCAATGCTATATTTTTTGTTTTTTTCTTTTTGTCAAAAAATGATATTTTAAGATAGAAATTAAAAGTATGTCATTTTCTAATTACTAATTTATGCATAATTTTATTTTGATCATCAAATTTGATTTTTTCTTTTGGTCTCACAGTGCAATTTTTTTTCCCAAGCTCACTCTATATTCAAGGCAAGGTATGTCTCCAAATTTATCTGTATATTTGTTTGTTTAATTTAATGTACATGTTAAGGTTCACTTGCTTTGAATTTTTATGTGTATTAGGAGAACTAAAAGCGTGTCTTAGGTATGAAATTTATTGGTCATGTATATATTTTTTAATTTATTGGTTAATTTATTCATTATGAACATACTTTTTTATTTTTTTTATATTCATTTTTTTTTAAATAATAGTCTGCTGTGTAATTTAAATATACTTTTATATTATCAATGATAGTCTATCATGTAATTTTTAATATCTTCTATTTGATTTTTTTTAATATTCAATGATAGTATGTCATATAGCTTTTATATACTTTCATGCTATTAATTTATAAAAGTTATATTTTCTTAAAATAATAATATTTGGATTAAATATTTTAATTATTGTTACTTTCTTCTTTCAGCTATTTTAGGTAAATAATTCAGAATAATTAAATTAATTATAGACATAAATCAACATTGATTATATTAATTAAAAATTGAAAATACTGAATACAAATTGGTTGGCAATTTATATTAATTGAATTATAAATTAATATTTATTATATTAATTGTGCACATGATTTTCAATTTAAAATAATGTAAATAAATATCTTTCTCTATTTATCATTTTATCATAAATAAATTAAATATCTTTTTAAAACATGATATATGTATAATTAATGAATAATTTGTATGATTTTGGTTGAATTAACATAATTTTTGTACAAATCAATTAAATATTTATTTAGTAATTAATACGATTCTTTCATGTATTCACATGAATATTATAAATAACATTTTGTTTAGGGTTATGAGTATAATTTTTAGAGTAAAAAATATATCTGTATAATATCATTAAGTTTTTTCTTTTTACTTTCTCTTTCTTTTCAATGTTTTTTTTTATTACCTTCTGCGTATTTATTTCAATTGTTTATTTTACTTTTATTTTTCATAAGCTTATTATATTTCATCATATTATTTAATTTTTTTCTATTTAAGTTCTTCTTGGATCATTGTTTATCGCCAACTTTTTATTTTGTTTAGTACTTTTTCTTTCATAAAAGATTATGAAATATCAAATTAAATTGTGTTGATAATATATTCTTCGTATGAAACAGAAAATGGCAAGGTTGACATGAAGATTCTTCACAAAAGAAAAAAGACGAAAAGACTTGGCAAAAAAAGATCAACGGGTTTTTGCATTTGTAATTTTACAATAGTTGTTTTATTTGATCTATTCCAAGAATAATAAAAGTCAGAATTACAAATACATAAATTATCTAAAAATTTACAGTATATTATTAATAATACTATTATTATTATTTATATCATTTAATTTTAAATTAGATAATTAATTAATTATCAATTGGCTATTAGTTGATTTATTATGTATTTTTTTAATATAATTTTTCGTTCATTATTTATATTAATTTTAAATGACTTCAAAGTTATCCTTTTTAATTATTTAGTCATTATTAAAATTTATTGATATCATATTTCCTTGCATCTTAATAATTTGTTAATTTTTATTTTCCATCCATTAGTGTATATAAAATAATAAAATGTCATATTAAATATATTAATTGAAAATACAAATTAACAAATTGAATGCACTGAATGCAAATTTATTCTTTGTTTCGATCAATCAATTAGTACGGATATTAAATTAAGATTTATTGACGTAATTGAATCCGAGATTATCTCGATTAATTATTTAATTTTTATTCAAATTGATTTATATCATATTTTTTTCAATCTTATATATATATAGCGTTGATTTAGGATTAACAAGTCTAAGCAGTTTTAGAGCTAAGTTATTATATTATTGATTGATACTTTGTTTTTGTTTTTCTCTCTAATAATGTTTAATTATTTCTTTATCAAAGTTGATCTACGAAGAATGCTACAATTTTCATAAGTCTATTCTTTATTTTACTCATGCTCTATTTCTTTAGTCATGCTATATGATATATGATTTTTTTCATACTCAAATTGCCTACAACTTGAGTAATTTCTTTACTATATTTTGTTTTTTTTTTGTTTTATCTCTATTTTATCAAATTTTATAAATCTTGATTTTATCTTATATTAATTTTCCTCTAACATATTTTGATAAATAGTTCATAAAGATATTATTTTATTTACTAAAGTTTTGATTTTTTTAGTCTTTTGTAAAAATAATTAATGGGTTCTTTTTCGTTAAGGTTTTCTTCAATTTATTTTTAACATAATAACTTATGTTGATTTTTTATATTTATCTTTTAGTATATGTTATCATGGAGAGGAAAATTGTGAATAAAATAGAAATTGTCTTTGATTTGACTATCACAGGATTTATTATTTTATTTATTTTATTAATTCTAAAAAGAGTAATGTTAGGTGTACACCAAAATCAGTCACTAAATCAACAATTAGTGTATAATACGCATTGAAATACTAAATATATACTAAAAATGAGTTAAACCACATATGTATTTTGTATTTCAATGTATATTATACACTGATGACTGATTTGATGACTGATTTTGGTGTGTAAATAGAATTGTTCATCTAAAAATTATATGTTAATTATATATAAGAAAGTAATATGCATAATTACAATGTATAGTTGCTCGATATCTTAACATGACGCATTTTAATATTATTATATCTTTATCTTTATCTCTCTTCTGCGCAAAATTTTAAAAAAGTAATTTATATTAATTATATTAATTGAATCATTAATATATTATATAATGATTAAATCAAATCAATTTTAATTAATTAATTATTATAAATATATAGTAGTCAGACATAATGATGTGATGTATTTGTGTTATTTTTTCATATGTCTGTATTCTAAATATTATTTTAAAAAGTATATTAATTATTAAATAATAAGATTGTTAAAATTAATAATTGAAAATAGTGAGATTTGTCAATAATTATAACATTATTTTTCATATCTTTTCAATAGTTATATTGACTTTTTCTAATATATAAAACATTAGGAAAATTATCATATGTTTTGCTTATAAAAATGGAACATGAAGTTTCTTATAAGAATAGGTAACCATTTAAATTTGTTGTATGGTGAGTAATGAAAAGTCTTAGTTAATCTTGATTTTCAAGCAAATTTACATAAAAGCCCAACTTAGAAGTATCCTCATTAATTTCAAAAGCTGTTTTTATGGTCAACACTTTATGAATATAGCCACCTTATCTAAAAAAATCTTTTTGAAAAAAAAAGTTTAATAATTTAAATTCTGAAAAATGATAATGTCATTTATTTATTTATTTTTGACATGGATCATTTATCTTCTAAAATTATCTCAATTCTTCTTTTGGGTACAACCAATCAATTAATTTATCTAACAAAATTATAAAATAATTTTCATTTGGTCAAAACTATTTTTCTTTAAAAATTTTCAGGAAAACCAAAAAAGCCATTAGTAATTACTACTAATGCATAATTTTTAATTGTTTCTCTAATGTTATAAAAACCAGCAAGTTAAATAAATTTGTATTGGTAACTTTAAAATTACAAACAAGTTGGATAAAAGTTGTTGTCAATAATTATTGATATTGTAAAGATATATTTTTTTTAATTTAACAAATTATTTCCACTTGAAAATATTTACATCACAACTATAAATTCCCAAAACGCTTATAGTGAATTTTCCTTGTAAGAATAATTTGTTTAATTGTATTATAATTTAAAATTTTAAAATCAAAATGACTAAGACAATTATTTTAGTTCAATATGAATCTAAAATGTTAAATATAACATTAGTTTTAAAATTGTTCTAAGAAGTATTTTAGTCTTCTGATATTAAAATTTAAAATTATTATTTCAAACTAAAATTAAACAGTCTTAGTCCTAAAAGGTTGTTATTGTCTTTTCATAATTAATATACCCATAGAAATTTTTATCTCTTTATAATGAATAAAAATTTTATTTCATTTTTCATATAAATAAATTTTAATTTCCAATACAATAAAAAATCTTATTCGTTAAATGGAGTAGTGCTGCATAAACATAAGAATTTTTTTTTTAGTAATTGGCCATTAATTTTTTTAAAAAAATATGAATTTAAGTTTGATGCATTATTAGTATAAAAATATTTTATATGTGCATTTAACTATGTAATGTTACATTATAAAAAATAACTTTATTTTTTATTAATTTCATAACTTGTAGTTCAAAAGAATTATACACTATCAGCACGGGGCATAATTAAAGTTATTTAACAAGAGTCGTCAAGTTTTTTTATTTTATTTTTGTATCTAAAAGGTTTACTTTATCGAAAATTTTCAAATATTTTTTTCACGAAATCAAAATTCACATAATACATAAAATTAAAAATATTAAATACTATAGTATTTACATATCATAATATAATAAAAATATCATAAGAGCTGATTTTTTAGTCGTTTAAATAATAATCATACGGACAACCAAAAAAATAATAATAATCATAGGTAGATTTTTTTTCCTTATCTCAAAAGAAGTAATTTTAAAAATGAAATTAGAGGAATGCTACATAATCATTAATTTTTATTTATTTTAACCACCATTTAGCCATCACTTTAAAAGATGTTGGTTAAAGTATGATGTTAAACTACAAATTAAAGATATTGAGAGTTGATAGTTACAAATAATAGACAAAATAAATTAAAATGAATGGTTATCTAGCTTTTTTCTATGTGTTCTAAACAAAAAGTCAGGAATACTATCATTCCAAAACAATAATTTTATTAATAAATAACATAATTAAGTGATCTAAAATAGGATAATAATATGAATTTTTTGAAAAATGATACATAAAATAACCGTAAAAGAAAGAAATTGAGGTTAAAAATATATTTCTCTTATTTTGAACACTTAATTATTATAAAAATAGCACAATCAAGTTCAACCAAGTCATTTATTTTTATGCTAAATAGACTTTATTTTAAATGTATGTTACATAATACAAAAATAGCATAGAAATGAATTTTTATTTGATATCGAAATTGTCTTCTATTTAATATAAATGTAGTTACATTTTATTGGTAAAATAAATGTATATTTAAAATTATTGTTATAAATGTAGTTACAAGCTGATTTTTATTAAACTGGTTACAAATCAACGGCTCAGACTCTTGAGCCGCGTTCTTCCCTAATGCACCAACACAGTGTTGCTGCACCACACTAGGAAGCTCTCTCTTTTTGTAATTAATTCTGAAATTTCCTTGGAGAGATTCGAACAAAGGACCAGTGGGTAGTTCAAGCTCCTTCAAACTGCATTCCGCTCCACTAAGCCAACCCAACATTCGATACATATAGTTCTATTAATTATATATATAGAAATTTGTATAATATACAAGTTGTGCATTATTTTAAATGTTTTAAATCAAATTATTAATATTTTTATAAAATGATCTATTAAATTGTCGTTTATATTATATCTATTATTTATTAAAAATATTATATTAACCGTAAAAATTGAAGTTGTCACTTTTTAATTAATTAGATTTGAATGATATGCAATATTATTTATCATTTAAATTTTATTTATTATAATTTTTAATTAAATTAATATCTAACTTAAAAATGTTAAATAAACAAAAATACATTTTGCCGCGGTTCTGACCTTAACCGACGCATATTCCTGTCATTTATTTGTTCCGCGGCGGTTTTTACATCAACCGCCGCTAAACACATCAATTTTGTGGCGGTTATATAACCGCCACTAAATGCAATAAACCGCTGCAAAAATATCGATATTGTCCATTTAGCGGCGGTTTATTCAATCATCGCTATTAAGCCGCCGCTATTAGCCGAATTTATTGTAGTGAATGTTCCCGTGTTTAACCTATATTTTTAACTCTAGGGGTTCATTAGGTTAGGACACTCGGCAACTTAATACATGAATCGCTACCACTTAGATAGTATCTTATATATTTTTTAAAATTTTGATAGGCGTAATAGCCATAACCCTTTTATTTAGTGTTTATTTTTCTTTAATTTTTTCAAATTGAAAAAAAAAACGCATAATAAATTAATGCATAAACCGATTAGTGTTTCCGTGTTTAGCCTATATTTTTTACTATAAGATTCATTAGATTAGGTCAGCCAACAACTTAATACATAAATCGCTATATTACTTAGATAGTATCTTGTGTTTTTTTTAAAATAACTTTGGTAGCTATAATAGCCATAACTTTTTTATTTTAGTTTTTATAATAGTTGTAAAAATCGAGTCGGTCATCGAACCGGTGAATCTACTGGTTTACTGGTTTAGAAGTTCAACCGTTAAATCATAGGTTAAACCGCTAAACCAGCCTTAAATAAATAAAAATATAAATTATAATTAAACCCTCATAAACTCGAAAACTCCAATCCATGAGTAAAATCCAGCAGCTAAACAAGAATTAACTACCAATCAAAACAATGATACAAATTACAAATAAATAGCAGTATATTTTCTAAAGAAACATTATACAAGTGATACCATTAAAATTTTTCTTTTGGGGTCTTAGTTCACCTTCTTAACCACCAACATTGGATACATGCTCTTTGCTTCTATTAGCTGCAAATAAATCTCAGCAATGTCATATTTAATAATAACATTCTCTTAAATAAAAAAGTCAAATCAAATATGCAAATCAAAGATAAAAGATATAGATAATAGATCTCAAATTTTGTTTTTTGTTGGGAAAAAGGGTCAAAATTAAGACCCCTAATTCTAAAGGATCCAAAACTATCAAAAGACAAAATCAGAGAAATATCATGAGGGGCACAGTAGAAGAGGTAGAACTGTAGAAGAGGAAAGAGGCTGAGAACCAGAGGAAGGCTGCTGCGAAAGCACAGACAGAGGCAGAAGATGAACAAAACCGAGGCAGAGACAGACGCGGCGTAAGGCTGCGGGGACAATGGAGCCATGATGCGTATGCATCTTGGGTTGTTTTTAGCTTCAATTTCTCTTAAATATCGTGATAATCTTGGTGAATTATTGTCATTAATTGATCAATCAAACAAACTTGATGTTCTTTGAGTTGTGTTTGTGTTTA
>JASCZI010273216.1:3087-13697 GCA_036250425.1 Stylosanthes scabra | reverse complement strand
AATAATGACATTGTCAAAACCGACAATCATAGCTCAATAGCTATCACACTCCACCATAAAAAGTGCATCCACTTAGAATTAGCCAATTCTAAGAATTTCCTCGGCAGATGTCGAACAAACCTTGCTGAGATTTTATGGTGTTGCTTCCATGTTGGCTTTCCTTGGAAGTTCCTCAGCCATCGACATAACTCCACCATCACACAACTTGCATCAACTGCCAACTAATGCCCATGTGTAATTGTGGACCCGCTAACAACTCATCCTCTTCCATGGCATTGCGGACCTACCAAAAGGATACATCTCTCAACATTTCAGAGGATATCATCACATCCCTCAGCCAGAGAGACTACGTCAGCGACTTCGGAGTCCTTTGCCGAACTTGCTCCACCTGGACAATGTCCAGACTTTCCGCATCTTGTGTAACCCAGATTGTATCAATACATCCTTGACTTGAACTTGCCACAAGCCAAAGACCATCCTTCCATCGAATTTCTCTACATCAAACTTAATGGCGCTTGAAAAAGGTGCCATTGCAGCAACACAACAATAACCAAGCTACCACGAACAATTCTCCAACAATGCACAGGATAATTCTTTTCTGATGTGGAAGATCAGACAAAACTGCGACCATAGAGCATACTAAGAATTTACATCCACCGAACCATAGCTCTGATACCACTTGCTGGGCATCGCGACCATGCCCCCATGGAGAATTAAAATAGAGAAGTAGGAAAGAACCATAACACAATCACAAACACAAGATAATTAACATGGAAACCCAAAAACAGGGAAAAAAAACCACGGCCGTTGCCAAACGACAACCAAGAAAATATTATGAAAGATATTACACCACACCACAATATTTTCTAATCCGGCACCAAGCACTCCACACACTCCCAATGACTACACCCTCCACACTCTTACAAGAGAAGAGCTCTAAAGTACAAGAAGGAATTTAAAAGTCATACAATGTGTATTGACTTGGTGCACTTGAAACCCTCAACTTAAGCCCCTATTTATAACATAAAGGCCCACCCACACTTCTTACATCACGCGATGTGAGACTTTTTATACACACTATTTTCAACCAAACCCAACACATACATCCATTCCAAATATAACAGGTAATCACTACAAAACACTATGGAATTACAGTTGGATTTTCCGCCGAATTTTAATTTAGAATTTGACATTTTTCGGATTTACGTGGAATTTTCCGTCAGAAATTGTAGCGACGGAAATGTATTTCCATCGGATTTAGAAATTCTGACTGTGATTTCCGTCGAAAAGGAGTTCAAGGTCGTCAAGTGCAATTTAATCCGACGGAAATAAGTAAATATATTAAAAAAGAATAAAAATAAAAGATTTCTGTCGGATTGTCCGTTACAAAATCCGAGGGAAAGTATAAAACATAGAATAAATAAAATTTTATTTATTATTAGCTTCTGCAGCAATTTTACATGATCATCAGTTCAAAACTCAAACCAAATAAAGTCATAGGCCAAATAAATAAAATTAAAAGTGGTTTCATCAAAGAAAGAACAACAAACCTAAATTATTCAACAAACAACCGAATAAAACATTATTCAAACAAACGAAATATGCAAATGTCTAACAATAATGTGCATAAAGAAATAAAAGCATTCCTAACTGAATGAAAGCGCAAAAAGCTAGCCTATGAATTCTCGTAATCATCGCCATCGCCTGCTGGAGGATGATCTGGCTGCTGTGGTGGTGGACGAGAAGGCAATGGTGCTATAGTCGAAGGACCTCCACCACCCGCATTGTTGTTCCCCTCGTAGACGGACGCCATCTGCTGCTGCATCGCCTCTATGCCCTACAGACTCTGCTCTACCCGGGCATCCCACTAAACGAACATATTCTTGAGAGTAAGAACTTCGTCGCGCTGCTGCTGCAGTTTTTGCCCCCGATTCTGGAGGCTCTGCGTCAAGTTATGGACCTGCTCTCTCAAGTTAACTACCTCTGTAAGGTCTACGGGAGTGCTAGTTGTAACATCCCGATTTTCGGCACGTCGACGCTACCTACGATCGGGATGTCACATTCCTAACTTATCTTAATCTTCAACTTCTTTAACTATTTAATGTACATATGAGCTTTTAGACATAAGCGTGATCATCAAACATTCGGAAATAAAAACATTAACTATATTTCTTATTAACTAACGAATAGAAAACGTAGGTAAACGTTATAAAGTGAAAATATTACAACCGTAATATCATTAATTACAGAATGTAAAACTCCAAAATACATCTCTTGCATACTAAAACTCGGCTCGACTAAACAAAAGTCTTCTATACTGAGTCGTGAGTCTAAGCTTAATAAAGAAAAGCTAGCAACCTAAACCTCTTGTTGTCTAACAACTGATGAGGCACTCTACTGACTCAGACCAACTGGAGGTGGCCAAACCCTCAACTTCATCACCTTCGCACATCCAACCCTCGGATGGCAGAAGGAATTCCCAACTCGTGAGTGGTCTCACCCCTTCTTGATCTTGTTGACTTTGAGTAGGTGGAACCATCTTAGAAGGCGATGATGGAGATCCAAGTCTAATAACATGACCAAGGGGAGAGTATTGTGGTGTCGGACTTGCTCGTCTTGATGGATCAGATTCTTGAGGAGCGGAATCTTTCTTCTTCGAAGGGTCTCGGCATCTAAGGGCCAAAAGAGACTCAACCGGGAGCTCGTACGGACGATCGGGATCAAAACGAATGCTATGAAGAGGATGGATGAAAGGCTCATCGTCGAAATGGTACCTCCGTGTCTTCACGACCGCCAAGTCCGGATTTTCGCTTTCGTCGGAGTCCTCGTACCTCTCGCACTTTTCAATCTCGTAGTAGATGATCCTGTTCCCCATCTATGTGTGGGTCAAAATAAACAAAACGGGGGTGAGAACCTATTGTTCTCAGTCGACACCTAAGGGTCCACTAATCTATCTTAAGGCTTACGTCATGTAGGGAAGCAGTTTATATCTCAAGTACCAAACATAGAAAATAAAATTAAAAGAAAACAATTAAATAACAAGCAAGAAAAGAAAACAAATAACAAGCAACCTAGCTATAACTAAGCACACACAAATAAATGCACAAACAAACATGATGCATGCCTAAAGTTCCTAGCGCAGGACGTGAGCTCACGCGTCGGTTGTCTTCCCGCACCCAACGACTACTCGGGATAAATTCCAAGCATGGTTCCCTACGAGCGAATGTCGCAGCCACACCAAAGCGACCCGTACCTCCCTTTTGGGTACTTTCCGCACTCCCTTCGCGTATCTTGAAGAGTTGGTGAGGATCTCGTCACCTTGGCGTCCGTTTCTGAAACTATCATAAAAAGTCACATCGCTCGTAGGTCACTGATGGTCGCGTATAGGGGAGCTATCCCTTCGTTACATGACACTTCAATTCACCTCCTTACCTCCAACTCCTCATCCAGTTCTTAGAACCGTTTTTGCCGGAAAAAGAAACATGACATGAGGGTTGGATTACACCGGACCTTCATAACTTAGTCAATGATGCGCTCCCCAAGACCGGTTGAGAATTTCTTTCTTAGAAATCAAATCATGATAGCGTTGTAAATATATCTTAACCGGTAGTCAACGAGTGAACAAATTTAGAAAAAGACGTCACAATGAAAATCAATAAAACCGAGAGTATTTCATCTCGGGTCGTTCTCCCTTGGACTTATGATCAATACAAAAGACTAGAACTAGTTAGGAAAGTATGAGGCTTTGAGTGGTATCAACTAGTAACTACAATAGCAAGAATGTAAATCATGCAAGGGAATTAAATGCAACAATTCATAAACAATTAAGATAGAGAATAACTAGAATGCAAGAAATAAACTAAGCGAGAAATAGAAATAGAGATAAGCAAGCAATCAATAAGCTAATTCAAGTGCAATTAAAGTACCTTGGTCATGGGTTTTATGGAATACATTATCCTTGTCACCTCTAAACATAGATAATATCCTAGAGTGAACTTCTCACCAATCTTGTCACTTTGATGAAAAGAGTCAATTTGGTTGATTCATAGCCATAAGTCCTAGTTTACTCATTAAGACACTAGACTATCGTTAGTGAACACAAGAATCCATCTTGGTTCATAAGTCTCAATCATTATAGAATTAATGATAAACTAGCGTTAATGGCATCTAAATCAACACAAACGATTCTCAATTCTCATACAAAGAAGGCTAAGGTGACTCAAATGCATCCATGTAGTCAACCCACAACCAAGGAATGAAAATCTGCTCCATATCTAAACAAAGCATTTTATCAAACACTTGGTGTGCATAGAAAATAAACATCATGAATCAAGAGGAAATCAACAATCAACAACTACCCACTACTATAGATTGATAGTAAATGCATGAATGATAATAACAAACACAATCAATTCATTAAAATACCTCAAACATTCATTAATCAAGTAAAATTCACAAATAACAATAACTAGTTCAAGAACAAGAATAATAGAAGTAACTAGAGTAATTGTCAAGAGAAATCAACAAATAAACTAGAACAAGTATGGATCCTAAGAACAAATGCAAGTGAGAATTGAAGAGAGAATTGAAATTGAACTAAAAATCCTAGAGAGAAGTTGGAGTTTTTCTCTCTAAAATATGAACATAAGAACCTAATGAAAAACTATATAAAAACTTGATTTGATTCCCATTGAGTGTCATATGAGTGATTCCCACTTGTTTCCCTCTTAATTGGGCATCCAAAATGCTCCAAAATGGTGTAAAAATTGACCCAAATGGGATCCTCTTTAAGTGTGTCACGTGACTTTTTAATAAGGCATGTGCAGAGAGAGTTGTGTACACAACTATAGTTGCCCACGCAACTTTCCGAGAGTGAAAATCGGAGTTGTGCAACGTAAGTTGTGTACACAACGGGCAGAGGAAGAAAATCTTCATATAAACATATGTATACTATTTTGAACCTATGGATGTTAGCTTTCAAATGGCAATGGAACCATGTTATTTGGACCTCATTAGCTCAAATTATGACCCAATTAGTGAGAAGAGGTCAAGGTTGGCAACATTAGCAACTTTCAGCGCATCAGTCTTTGGACGCGAATCCCGGATAAAATCATATACAACTTGAAAAAGTCTTCAACATAAAAGTTGTAGATATCAAATTAATCTTTCCAAAGGGTCCAAGTTTTCCGATCCGATGACTATAGCTCATTTTTCCATCTTCTCATTTTCGCTTCTTTGTGAGATCTTTTCTTTTGTATGTTTTCTTCACTCCTTCCAAGCCATCCTTGCTTCCTAAAGCTTCAAATACTTAACAAACATATCAAGGCATCCAATGGAATGGAAGTAGAATTAAATTTGCAATTTAAAGCTTAAAAACATGCCTTTTATCATTTAAGGCACAATTAAGGATGGATTCACAAAGATGCTCATTCACTAGCTATTTATGTGAGTTTATGTTGATTAAACCTCTAATTTAAGTACAAGATAAACTATCAAAATAGGGTTTATCAGTCAACCAACCGGTATAATTAAAGTCGAGTCTGATGGAACCGACACTCGTTCTAACTAAACCAATTCATTACAAGGGAACAAGTTCGGTCTTAAATCAACTCGTTCTCAAGAAATGAACTCGGTTCGATCAAGTCATCCCATACCGGCTAAACCGAACCGAATCGATTCAACTATCTTATCTAGATCAACCAAGATTTGGGAGTCTTTCTCTCTTAACTCTCATATTTATGCAAAAGGTCCAAAAACCACTTGAAATATGTTTTGCAATAAATACTTCGTAATCATATAGTTTTAATAAGCTTAAAAATTACTTATATGGTCAATTTTTCATACTTTAATTATTTATTTTATATATATATATATATGTATATATATATATATATATATATGTATATATATATATATATATGGATGTTCTATCATGGCTATTTTAGTTGGTGAGTAAGATGACCAAACCCATGCAACCAATGGATATGGGACGTGTGGCAAGCATTAGCATAGTGAGAAACGGGACCGTTATGAGATTGGAGGGTTAGGGGGCCAGCGGGGTTAATGAAGAGGGATTATTCTATGGGCAAGAGTGTAAATGTGCTAGGGAGTGAGCTTCCATTAAGATGGGCCGTTGCGGTGAAGTTGGGCAAGGTGTTATTGATCTTTGATATTTTTGGGTATGCTAATACCAGATATTAAGAACGGTGATAATAAATTAATAATAGACTAAGATATATTAACCAAAAAAGAAACAGACGAAGATAATAAAAAAATAAATCGGAAACAATAATAATGATAATAATAATAATAATCATCGTAATTATGGCAACGAGAATAATAAAAACAATTATAGCAATAAAGATAATAATAATGTTATAAAAATAATAATAATAACGAGACTAATTTATACCATTATATAAAGAAAATTAGATGTGTTTGGTGTCTAATTTTTTTACTATAAATACCCTCAAACAACTCTTTTATAAAAGAAAATTTGTGGATAATATGGTAACACAACTAAGCAATTGCAAAAATAGTTTTGTCACTATCCAATAACCACCCAAAACCAAATGAGCAACCGATTAAATTTCTATTATTTTTCATTGTTACAACATTTACGTTACTTTCTCCTCTTTAATTTTTTCTTTTACTTCAAATTCTTTTATTTGTTTATCCATTTCAGGTTCCTATTTTTCTTATTTACATAGTAATTCCAAGCAAATTATTTGTGTAATATAATGCGTTTTCTTTTCTCATTTGGAAAAATGAAAATTATTATATAAAATGAGAAAATAATTATGAATTGGTAAAAAAAAATTAAAAACACATGGTGAAAGCAAGGGAGTTACTAACAATATTAAACTTTTGTTAAAAGAATGAATTAGTGTTAAATAACTGCTTAAAAGAATAAAAAAGGACATAATAAGCATTTGAAAAAATATCATAATTATAAGGATTTAGCTAAACTACCCTAAGGTCATATGATAATTTAACTATTAAAAAAATATTTTAAATGTTTAGATTTAATAAATATAAAATAAATGTATTAAAAATTTAAATTTTTTGTATTTATAACAAAAAAAAAAATTAATTTGTAATGTTAACATGTATTCTTAGGATATAGGTTAATAAAACCCTAATTATAATTGTTTTATTTTGGGAGATTCAAAAAACACGTAATTAATAGAATACTTTTAGTAAATCTTTAGATAATGCCTAGAAACGAAAAGTGAAAAGAAAATCAAATGCAAATAAGTAAAAAATTGCATAAACTATTGCGGCTAATTAAAAAAATGGATGCACAACTTACCTTAAAAACTAAAAAAAAAAAAAAAAATCAACGGAATCACAATCATGATACATCTTCAAGTATGTAGATGTACTGTCATTTTTCTTAAATACATGTATTGTCATAAAAAATATTAAAAAATGACAATTTCTTATATTCTTGATAGTCTCTATATATTTTCTATCTTCTGTATTTTATATTTTTGAATTATAATAGGAGTAAGATCTCTATAGGTTAGAATTGTAGAAATTAAGAAGAAATTAGAAGAGTATTTGAGAATTAGAGGAAAATTAGGGAAGAACAATAGGAAAAAGAAGATAATTCCATGAAGGAATTCCAAAAAAGAAAAGTAATAACTATTTCATTGATAATTTGCATGCTCCATTACATATTTTTAATTATCTACTATTTATAATAAAATAACCACTTTCTAGATTATTCTATAGACTATTTTAAATGGGTTTTAAGCCCAAACCTATACACGTATCATTACCCTACCCTTCAAAACAACATTGTCCTCAAGGTTGGAAAAAAAAAATCCTAAGTAAAATTGTAAATTCAAATTACAATTAAAAATAAGAACTAACAAATTAATACTTGCTATTTTATTACTAATCTACTGCACTCTATAAAGAATATCCCAGGATTCCCTTGCTTATATCCAAGCCCATCATTAATTCTAAAACAAAAAAACGTTGTTGCAGAAAATTGGACTTGCTCCCAAGATACTGAAAAATTATAATGTGAACTCCAATTGAATAATGCAGCTTGTTCCTCCTTAATATGGGCTTCAAAGTCTTGGGTATGGGTGAGGCCCAAAAGGAGACCAAACCTAATCGCTCCAATTCCTTTCTCCCTCATTGTTGTTGCAACACCAACGACAGCTTCTCTCTTCAATGAGAGTTCTAACATGGCTGCCAACCATGGGACACACCGGCTGCCATGAGTTCCACTATCACAGGCGTCGTTAGTCGTGCCATTCACAAGCATCACGTCCTCGACGTTCCAAGCATCGTGGCCCCGTATTTCTTCCTCGCCGCCGCGATTCCACGAAAGGACAGCCGCAAAAAGAGGCGACGGCGTCAGAAGGATGAATCGCCTCAACAGTCGAGCGCGGGGACCGCCACCAGTCATCGTCACAGCGCCGTTCTTCTTCTCCATCGCTTCGCCATCATTGAGGGTCGCGGATGTCCTCCGCCCCGTCTCCGCAATGGCGCCATCCTCGGCGCTGCTTGTGGATTCCTGCTCTCCACCATCGCCCAAGGATATGGTCCTACCGACCTCTGCCAAGATCACCGTCGTCGCCATCACAAGGATCGCCATCGACCTCTGCGTATCCTCCATGGAACCGCTGTGCCTGGTTCTGTCCTCCTCCGTCGCTGCTCTATCGTTCATGGAAGCATCCTCGTCATCCACATTCCCCTTCGCGACGGCGCTGACCTCGGCGCCACTGTGAATCTTGGTCACCGCGTCGCTCAAGTCCTCTGTCCTGCACAACCCTGCCTTTGCTGTGACCGCCGCCGATTCCGGTTCACACTCTCCCACCACAATTGAGTTCAGAACCGGTGGTGCACCGTCTCCCACCTCAAACGAGTACAAATCTGGTGGCTCTGGTGGTGGTCGTTGCATCGCAACCGTTGTGCTCCGATCGTCCGATCCATGGTAAAGTCTTCTCGCATCTAATTCATCTTCATCTTCTTGCTTTTGATCTTCTGAGTTTGCTGAATTCCATTCTTCCTCTTGATGTGTTGATGAGATGTTGAGAATTGGAAATTCTGATTCTGATTTGGATTACTCGGAAGTTGTAATTTCTGGAAATTGTCTTGATGATTCTGGTTTCTGATATGCTGGTGCAAGCTCCATTTGAATTTGAAAATGAAAAGCTAGATCTGTATTTTCTTGAATTTGATGCAATTGTGTTGGATCTGTTGGAAGTTCTTGATCTGTGTTGGCAATTCTTTGATCTGAATTTTCTGTAACTGAATTTTGCTCCAAATTTGTACAGATCCGCTTCGATGGTTGATCACTCAGGAGTATTGGCTGATAACTTGGAAGCAAGTATTTGAGGCTGATTTGAATTTGATCCCAAGTGGAAATGCTTGAGCTCTTTGAATCACCATGGTAATCATGATAGATTGGCATGGTAAGCAATGAAAGCACTAAATGATAGGAGTAAGATCTCCTATAGGTTAGAATTGTAGAAATTAAAAAGAAATTAGAAGAGAATTTGAGAATTAGAGGAAAATTAGGGAAGAACAATAGAAAGAAGAAGATAATTCCATGAAGGAATTCCAAAAGAGAAAAATAATAACTATTTCATTGATAATTTGCATGCTTCATTACATATTTTTATCTACTATTTATAATAAAATAACCACTTTCTAGATTATTCTATAGACTATTTTAAATGGGTTTTAAGCCCATACCTATACACGTATCAAATTATTCTATCGATAAAATATATTTTACATGTAAATTAAAGTTAAAAAAAATAGATTATAAATAATATTTGTAGATCTTCACGTTGATTTTGCTATCTACAATAATAATGCAATAATTTCTATAACACCTTATTTAATTTTAATTTATTTATTCAATATATTTTAAATGTTAAAACTAATATAAATTTTAATTTTTTAATAGTTTGGTATTTTTAAAAAATAATATTATTTGAATAAGTGATTTTGGTCAACAAGTCATTTATTTTTATGCTAAATAGAATATTATTTTGGTGTCGAATAGTATACAAATAAACACTTAAATAAAATTCTATTTGGCATTGAAATAGTCTTTTACTTAGCATAAAATAAATAATTTGATTGGATTTAATTGATTAAATCACTTGTTCACATAGAATTATTTTTTTAAATAATATTAAATTAACAATTATAACTATTGAATTATCTTATTAAAGAAATTGAATAGCTGGTTAGAGATGCTGGCAACGAAAATAAATTGAAATAGTTGGTCCTCTTGTTTTTCTTATGATAAATATGATAAGAGTTATAACATAATGGGGACTATACGAAGAATATAATATAGCTAAAGGAAAAAAATTAGAATGATAGTAAGAGAAAAAAAAAATAGTTGTATGAATAGGAATATTAACAGAGAAATGAAAAATAAGAAAATTACTTGTTGAAAAATACAAATTAGGGTCAATTTGGTCCTTGCAGATATGCCCGTCCAAGACACACAAATAGAATCTGAGGCTTCACTGTGAATTTTCTAATTTATCCTTCTAGTTGAGTAATTACTTATTAATTAATTACCTAACCAACACAACTTTTATTGTCGTTTAAAATTTCAACGATGACTG
>JASCZI010273212.1:1297-16431 GCA_036250425.1 Stylosanthes scabra | reverse complement strand
ATATATATATATATATATATATATATCGAATAACTTCTTAGCCTTACTTGATGAAATATGACGTAATTAAATATTAAAGTTTTTTTCATCACTTTTAATATTCAAGGTTTCTAACCAAATGCTAATAGTTATTTACCATTTTTTCATTTATTTTTCTTTCTTGTTTTCTTATTTTATTTCCATGTTGTAAAATTTCGATTTTTGGCATGTCGCGACACTACCTACAATCGGGAAGTCATATATATCCTAACATAAACTACTACTTCTTTAACTATAATATTTACATATAAGCCTGTCGAAACAAAGCGTAACCATCATACATGTGTCGCTATAAATTTGTACATTTCTTTTTCTATTAAAAGAACGGCGGATAAGGGTGAATCGTCATAAATCCAAATGTATTATAACGTATTATCGTTATTACATCCCTTAGAATCCACATTATATCCATACTTGATATATAAAACCCGGCCTAACCATACAAAGGTCTCCTAATCTAGGATGCGAGAACTATTAACAAAAGATAAACAACGACAACCTAAGCCTCTTGTGTTGTAACAACTGCGAGGCACTCTAATGACTCATCCTCGGAAGAGGGGGTGGCCAAACACCGGACCTTCAAAACTTTCTTTCGAATTTCCTCTTATATTGCTTTCCAAAGCTTCTTCTTTTCTCCTCTATCTCTCTTCACATGTACCCTTATTATGTGGCTATCTCTCTAACTTATTTTCCTCTACCTTTTCAGCATCACATGTCCAACTTCTAACAGAAGGATGAACCTCTTCAATGTGTACTTCTTCCCTACATACATATGCCGCCTCGGTTGCGAACTACTGATCATGGATACTAGAAACTTCTACTATGGAGGGAGAGGCTAGATGGTACCTCATCGGGGTGGCCGCATCATATCTCGTGGTTCCTAGCTCGTCATCGTAGTTCGAAGTCTCCATTCTCGTATTCCTTTCCGCTGAGTGCTCTGATGGACCACAACTTCGCTTACAATCTACGTGTGAGGTAAAATAAAGAAAACGGGGGGAGGGGTGAGAACCTAATGTTCTCAGTCGACTCCTAATGGTCAACTATTCTAACTTAGGGCTTACGTTACATAGGGAAGCAGTTCATATCTTGGCATTTAGAAATTTAAATAAAATAAAATGAAACACACAAGGAAAGAAAAGAAAAATACACAATCAAACAACCTAATGAAAACTAAACAAACACAAGCAAAATGTACAAGCAAATCATGATGCGTGCCTAAATTTCCTAGCGCAGGATGTGAGCTCACCTGACGGTTGTCTTCCCGCACCCGACGACTACTCGGAATAAATCCCAAGCATGTTCCTTATAAGCGAATGTCGCGACAACACCGAAATGACCCATACCGCCCTTTTTGGTATTTTCCGCACTCCCTTTCCGGATCTTAAAGAGTTGGTTAGGATCCCGTCACCTTAGCGCCCGTTTTCGGAGCTATCGTGAAAAGGTCGCATCGCTCTTAAGTCACGGATGATCGCGTATAGAGGAGCTACCCCTTCGTTCTATGCCACATTACATCATTACCAAAACACCAGTATCTCATCCAGTTCAAAGAACTGTTTTGGCTGGAAAACATATCTTAATTGATGGTCGGAATATTCCGGTCCACCCATAACTTAGTTAACCAACCGGCACAATTAGAGCCGAGTCCGATGGAACCGACACTCACTCTAACTGAACCAATTCATTACGAGGGAACAAGTCCGGTCTCATACCAAATCCGTTCCCAAAGAATGAATCCGGTCCGACTACACCGTTCCAAACTGGTTAACCGGACTAAATCGGTTTGACCATCTTTACCTATATCAACCTAGATTTGGGATTCTTACTTTCTTACTTTCATATTCATGCAAGAACCTCCATTGAAAAATTGAGGTATATAAAAAAACAATTTATAAAATCTATTTTGAAATACTTACTTTAGTAATTGTACCATTTTCATAAATAGGGAAATTACCCACTTGCCCCATGTTCTTATTTTACTTAATTATCATTGTGCCTCGAATTTATTTACATTATAAAATAGCTCTTTTTAAGGGTAAAAGGCCCACTTCAGTTTGATTATAAGTCTAATACATAAATATTATATCCATAAAATAGATTTGAAAACATATATCTTAAAATTACACTTTTACTCTCCATAAGGTTACTTTAAATCCTAACTTGCCCTCTTCCACCAAAAAACACATAACTTTTTCATTTCAGAACATTTTTGGTCCAAACCAGTTTTATTTTAACCATGTCATATGTATCTACCTCCAGTAAAAATATTTTTGAAAATGAAAAATTTTAAATACCGTTTTACCCTTTCTCTAAACCTTATATTTCCGAAATTACCCTCTTATACGAAAATATGCATATCTAATTTGTTTTAAAACATTTTTAACCCAAACCAGTTTTGTTTTAACCCTAATACACATATCTAGCCACAGTAAAATCAGTTTTGAAAGGTCATTCTATAAATGACCGTTCTGCCCATTTTCATATAGGTACTTTTTCGAAAATGCCCATTTTTAAGTATTAAATTAAAATAATTTCATTCTTCATTATTTTTACCAACCCAAACAAATATAGAGTCATAATACACTCATATTACCACCTTAAAGACAATTTTTGAAAATATTAATATTAAAAGATTATTTTACCCTTTTCACTTATAAGATAATAAAACCACTTTTATCTACTTTAAAAACTTATTTTCTCAATTTCTAAATTAACATACCCTTAGTTTTTCTCATGTTTACCTTTTCAAAATCTTGGAGCTCTCATAAAATATATAAAATGACCAAAATGCACTTGTGTGGTAAAACTTTTTATTTTTACTAAACTTCAAGTATTAAAATACTTTAGTAGCATAAGAACTTTTAAAAAAACTTTTATATTGAAAATCTCTCCCAGATCCAAGTGACCTCTTCGGCCTCTTCAACATCAAAGAACCAACAATCCAAACATCATTTTTAATCATCAAAATATTTCATTTCATAATTTTACATCATGACCGATTCGGCCAAGCATGCTTATATAACATCAAAATTCAACATGCATACATATCATCATATACATCAAAATTTCCAGCACTCATCATCAATAATCACATATCAAACATGTCATGCAAGCATCAAGTTCTTAATTTTATTCAACAAAAACCCATTTTTACTTTTTAATCATGACCAAGTCTCACAAAAACTCTTGCTAGTAAACCCTAACCCCCTTATCTCTTGAAGATCACTTTGGAAACAACCAAAATAACCAAAATGCCCTTTGATTACCATGGTTTGCTAGGGTTCCAAGGCTTGAGCTCTAAACAAAATTTTACAAGAATAAAACAAAGGATCAATGCCATGCATGATCATCATGGTTCAGCCGAATGCTCAAGGAAAAGGAAGAAAATGTTTTACCTTCAAAGACTTATTTTTGAAAAAGATCAATGATGATCTCCTAGGGTTTCTTAAGGAAAAAGCTAGAAAAACAAAAAATGAAACAAAATAAGTGTATGATCTTAAGAGAAAGTGAAGATCAAAGCAAGGTTTGGTCTTACATTTATCTTCATAAAAATAAGAAAAATAAAAAAAATGATGAAGATGAACTCGGATACACCAAGGAAAATAATGATCTTCATGTTGTTGTGAAAGGTGTATTGTAAACCCTAACAACTTACGTAACCCAAGCCATGAAAATTAATTCCGTAATTTCACTGAGATATTCGGACTTGGTGGATTTTTACAAGCGAAATGGGATGAACAGTCAGTTCAAGCTGCACCGAAACCCGAGCTGTTAATTTAATTTACGGTAATGGCTTAGCGCCGTCGGGAATAAAACAAAGCGAAAATAAGGGCATAAGAACGATCACGAAAATATTTAGAACACGAATGCGAACATCTATCCTAAAGATTTTGGCTTGAAGTGGACCACACTGCAAAATTACGAAACTACCATTATGAATGAATAAAAAGGGCAAAGCCCCTTTATTTCATTCCATTCCTTCTTCTTCTTCGAAGGAAAGAGAGAATTGAGTGGTGGTGGTGATCCCTATTCACCCGCCACTTCCGATCACCATATCTTCCACACTGGAGCTCTGATTGACGCACCGTTTGCGGCTACGCGAAACTCTTTCTTTCCTCTATGCTCCTATCCTAACATTGAGGTATGGGTATCAAGTCTTCCTCCTCATTTCTCATCTCCAAACCTGGGAAAATTCATGTGTATGGCGTATAAATATATGTATATCATATGTATCTAAGCCTAAGCTTCGTAGGCTAGTAACTAGAGTCCATGAACCATTTGTAAAGTTGTATATTATTAGTAAAGAAACGTTTTACATTATCTAGCATATGGCTCCATTTTATATGAAATTCTAGTTATATTAGTGGGTTTTGAAAAGTTCGTAAGAGGTTTGCGATTAGGAGTCTTAGAAGTCAAGAGGTTTGCGGCAAATAGCGAGTACGAAGAGTTCGTGACCAACCCATTAGGTCGGGACAAATGTGACTTGTAATGGTACGCATTTAGGGACCGATAACAAAGACATAGATGGATCTCGTACAAGTTTCAGGATAAGAAATACCCACATACTAGCGGATAGAGCGATCGATTAATAACAATAGAATGGCTAGGCAGTAGAACGATTAAGCGATGAGCGTAAGGGAGACAAATTGTAATAAGTCGCATAAGTTCCGTGAAACACACAGAAGTGTTGACATAAGGTTTAGGAAATGTAGTGAAATAGTTAAAGAGTACAAACCAAAGCAGGATATAGAAGCGAGAGCTAAACTAATTTGCCGGTGATCAATCATGGCCCGGTGTGTCGCCCTAGAATCCCTGATCTTCCGATCCTGGGAATCGATCATACAAACCCCGGATGTCATCTCTTAACCAACGAACCTCATCTTCCAGACTGGTGAGGTGAGCTTCAAAACTATCTAACCGCTCACCCATGTTTTGAAAGCTCTCACCCCATGCTGAGCAGAAAAATTGCACACCCTGCGAGAAGGATTCCATGAGCTTAGAGGGAAACCGGGAAGAGGAACCAACACCTGGCTGATGAGGTACACCCTTGTCTGCAGCCTCACCCTCATTATCTCCACCAACTACTACGCTAACATTTCTCCTCATTTGGTTGAGATGTTTCGTGGTAATGGCATTTTCATTACCTATAGTGACTGTGTCCTTGCCCGAAAGGTCAATGCCAAAGTGATCAAATACCTTGGTCCAAAGCATGCCGTGCCCTAGACCTCTCTCAATCTAAGAATGGGAAAAAGGAGTTACTGATCAATATAAAGTTAAACACGAAATGAAACTACTAAGTTAAACGAACTGAAACTGTGAAACAAATTAATCTAAATCATTACCTGACCGGTAGTGTAATACATCAACTTATGTGCGATGAGATAGGGCCAATTCAATTCATATTCCTTGACCATGGCCCATAGAATAATTAAATCCTCCTTATTAACTGACCTATGGTTTCTTTTCCTAGGAAGCAACACGTAAGTCAGCATGTAATGGAGAAGATGATCCATAGTCATCCTTCCAACCGAATACTTTCCCACCGCAACGTCCGCCACTCGAAGCATCCGTTGGGCGCGCTCACAATCAAAGGATTCCATGCTTTCATGAGGGTTACTTCCTCCCTTAAAGGTTATTCCTCAGTTTTGCAAACCCCAGATGGAAGCCAGTTCATCCAAACCCGGGGAGTATCTAAAACCCGCTAACCAGAATACCATTCAGAACTCCCAATAACCATTTCTATCCAAATTGTCCTGGATCCTAAGGGTGGTAGCGACAGCTGCCATTAAGCGGGGATAGTACCTGCACTCAGAAAATTTCCAGAACATATACGATCCAATAAGGATAGCCACAAGGAAGAACAAGC
Organism: Stylosanthes scabra; assembly: GCA_036250425.1. Taxonomy (NCBI): domain Eukaryota; kingdom Viridiplantae; phylum Streptophyta; class Magnoliopsida; order Fabales; family Fabaceae; genus Stylosanthes; species Stylosanthes scabra. The sequence continues at coordinate 10,529 of JASCZI010273212.1, read as the reverse complement.
ATGCAAACCTAGGAACTAAACCACAAAAAGTAACCTATGAATTAGGAATACCAAAACGTCGAACACTTTATCGAGGAATGAAAGTATAACATACCTCTCTCTAATGAAGAGGAGCCTCGGATGAACTGTTTGTCCAATAGCCTCCAGAATATCAGATACTTGTCTTCCGGTAGTAAACCCTCAATGAGATGCCTAGGTTTTAGAATGGGCATTTTCGAATAGAAATTCAGGAAGTCACGCCACACCTCTTCACTAGCAAACCATCGTCGCAGCGGTACCTTCGATAATGGTGGTGGCTGAGCGTCACAAGCGGCACTAGCGCACTTGTTGGCTGAAGTCTTGCGGATCATTGTCACGTAAGAGAGAGATGTAGCAACAAAGGTAAGACGGAGAAGAGTAGAGGTAAGGAGTCGAAATCAAAAGGGCTGAAATGTAGGCAAAGAGGGATTGGAGGTAAAAGTAGAGGTAAGGCGAGGGGATCTAGTGTGTAGAGTGCCAAGTGGTGAGAATAATGGAAGTGAAGGAGATTGAGAACTTGGGAAGATGAAGATGCTAGAGAGAGAAGAGAGAAAACGAGTATGAATGAGAGGAGAAATGATGGAAATGAAGGAAAGAAAGGAGAAAACGTGTTTTAAATCGTGTTTCTAATGCGATAGAGTCGACTCAGACCATGCAGAGTTGACTCACCTTGCCCTAGTTTGCCACAAACGCACCACGAGAGTCGACTCACCATTGTGTCAAGTCAGTTCACAACATGACAGAGACCAACCATTGTGCCACAACCTAAAACAAGTTGACTCTTGCTCTTTACGAGCTGATTCGGAATCAAACGAAGATGGAAATGAGAAAAACCTAAGTGTCACGAGTCGACTCGCTTCTTGTCGAGTCGATTCAAACCTCAACAAAGACGAAAATTGCTAAGCATGAGTGGGACGAGTCGACTCGCTCAAGGTGGAGTCGATTCCCTTTCACTCAGAGTAGCTCGAACTGAAACTCACTCATCAGAGTCAACTCACAGAGAGTGAGAGTCGATTCAGAAAGACGATTAGGTGATATGGACAATGCCCAACCCACACAAGCCGATCCATAATGGACATGGAGCCTTTTACGAAGCCGAGTAACCCTAATAGCTCCCAAATCTCAACCATATAGAATTCTAAATTCTGTTCTTCACCGCAACGCGAACTTGCGAACAAAAACACGTCAAGATTCAGAAGGAGTTTAGGAAAAAAACTTTTGTTTCCCTTCGAACTCAAACGAACGAAGGAAATCAATTTCGAACATCCTAACCCATGTCATGCTAAACCGCAAAACAATTAGAGTGAGCTTTTCCTTGCTGAGGACTCAAAAACGCGAAACAAACATATGCTGGTTGAGACCGCAGAGTTCTCATTATGCCATGTAACGAACTGCAACATAGCAAATCTTAGGAGCATAACTAGAAGAAACTGAAATGAGACGGTCAAGACAATCTCACCATAACATACCAACGAACGATCACTCTATGAGTAACCTTAGGGAACAACTTAGAGTGAATTTCGAGGACTAAATTCTAAATAAGGTGGGTGGATTGTAAACCCCAACAACTTATGTAGCCCAAGCCACGGAAATTAATTCCGTAATTTCACTGAGATATTCGGACTCGGTGGATTTTTACAAGCGAAATGGGATGAACAGTCAGTTCAAGCTATACCGAAACCCGAGCTACTTATTTAATTAACGGTATCGGCTTAGCATCGTCGAGAATAAAACGAAGCAAAAATAAGGGCATAAGAACGATCACAAAAATATTTAGTACACGAACGCCAACACCTATCATAAAGATTTTGGCCTGAAGTGGGCAACACAATGAAATTACAAAACTGCCATTATGAATGAATAAAAAGGGCAAAGCCCCTTTATTTCATTCCATTCCTTCTCCTTCTTCGATGGAAAGAGAGAATTAAGTGGTGGTTGTGGTGGTGATCTCTAATCACCCGCCACTTCCGATTGCCATATCTTCCACTCCGGAGCTCCAATTGACGCACCGTTTACGGCTACGTGAAAATCTTTCTTTCCTCTACGTTCTTATCCTAACATTAAGGTATGGGTATCAAGTCTTCCTCCTTATTTCTCATCTCCAAACCTGCGAAAATTCATGTGTATGGGTGTTTGTGATTTTGATATTCTTGTCGTTCTAGGAACATTCTAGCTTGGACAAGGGCCAAGGATCATTACCCATGCGATTCAGTGAAGGTAAATGAAACCACAACCTTAACTCTTACTTTCCAGGAACCCTAGATTCATTAAATTTGGGAATCCTAGTGTTGTTAGGTGTTGTAGATGTTGGTAGATACTAAGGGAGAAGTAGATGATGTGATAGAAAGCTTGAAGAAGCTTTTAGAAGTTGCGGGTATAAAGACCTTGTGCTTGGATTCTCAATGATGTGGTGGAATCCGCATGTAGGTGCATCAAGCTTGGAGTGCAGGTACGGTTTTAGACTCGTTACTGTAAAATGTAATTGATGCGCGCGGCCTTGTCAGGGCCGCGGTCCAAATTTAGTTTAAAACTGTCACAGTTGTGCAACCATGTTTGAAAATACTGAGTACTGGACTTGGGTCGTTCTCCCTAGGAAACAGAAAAAGAGGTTTGTTTTCAATTGATAAAGTATTAGGGTTGGTTGCAGTTTGTTGTTGAGAGTAGAGCACAAGAAAACAGATTAAAATATTAGTGGATTAAATAGTGCCCGGCCATGGGTTGAAATACTGTATGTCCCTATGAACACTACCGATCCCAGATTGGATGGACTGTCACCTAAAGGAAACTAACCACCACAGGGTGGTAGAGTTAACCCATATCCGAATGTCCTAGGCATACACAACAGCGGGGGACCTAGGTCTCAACAGAACTCTAGTAAATCTTGTGTCACCAGGAAGAACTCACCAGTAGTGCACTTTGCACCGAATTGAGTCTGTATCATTTAAGGTCCCCATACTGTTGGCAGGGGCGTAGCGTTAACGGCATCGAAATTAACTCTGTTTCTCCCATCCATTGCCCTTAGGGATTGATAGCTAAGATCATTCGCACATTTCACCCCATAGCCGAGTCACTATGGTCACTGCTCGCTACGAACGGAAATCATAATTGCGGAATTTAAACAGGCAGCATAACAGTAAAACATAATAACAGAAAACAAACAGACAGAATAACAATAATAAAATTGAATAATTCAAAATTAAAGTTAGCAGAGTAACAACATACAAAACAGATAATAAAAACAGTAAAATATTTGGCTAATGAAAATGGATAAAAACTAATGGAACCCTAAACTAAACTAAATGAATGGTGGGTTGGGATCTCCTTGGAATGGTGAAGGCTCCTCTATTTATAGATGCTGAAACCCGTTGGTGCGTATGCACTGGAGCTTCTGATGCGTACGCATTAGCTCCGAATTCAAGTCTGGGCGTGCCGCCCAATGCTATAGGTGCGTACGCACAGGGTCCAGAAATGGCCTTTTAGGTTTTGCTTGTGATCTTCTCGTTCTTCTCGCCCTCTTTAGCCACTTCCGCTCCGAACTTTACCTGTTAAAACCAGAAACACTTGAACGCACACATCAAGGCATCGTGCGGAACGGGAAACGTTTTAAAATAAGGTAAAAATTGGTCAAAATAGCATATAATTACATTTACAGCCCTAAGGAACAATTAGACGCAAACGTGCGTATTTTGCTAGTATTTAAGTGGTGAGAGGTCGATAATTAGTCGATTTATGATATGAAATAACCCATCAAAATGGGGTTTATCAGTAATATAGCATGATAAACTAGGCTAGTTGAACCTAGGTTAAGCCTTAAATGGAAATAAAACGAAGAAAAATTAGGAATGAAATGAATAAGTAACCTGTATGCTAGAGATGCTTGAGTTTGTATGATGATCGATGGATGTATGACAATGTTTGAAATTTTATGTTGTATGAATTGAAATGAAAATATGTACATTGTGCTTATATGCAAAAAGGTGTGTGATAATTGTTTAAGAAAATGATGAAATGCCTAGACATAAGATGAGTAATTGATGAATTGGGTTTTGTAAATGCAAGTTTTGAAAGATAATAAGATAAAGGGAGTGTTGTGGAAATCCAACAAAAGCTTTGAAAATGATTTGAAAATGAAAATGCACGATTTCGTGTTTTGACCAAAAATAGTTTGTTTAGGCGAACCTCGGTGTGCCATACTTTGTGATTTGTTTTACGAAACGATTTGAGAAGTAAATGAATTTAAAGTTTGATTTACAATCTAGACGATGTTTTTGAAACGGTTGAATTTGGCCAAGAGAGTAACAAGATTTGAGTGTTTAAATATTAAAAGAAAACATTGAACATTTTGCAAGTTGCAGTTTTCTGCCGTGAATCGACCCTCCCTGCAAAGAGTCGACTCACTTGACTTTTATTTCGAAGAAAAATGAGTTTATGAGTGATGAGAGCTGACACGTAAGCCCTACGAGTCGATTCACAAGTTGACAGCGGCCAAATTTGACATTTTCAAGTCTCAGGGAGTCGATTCTATCCCTTCAGAGTTGATTATCTTGCAGAGTTTTCAAACATGAATATTTTCCAAGTGTTTTGAGTCGACTCGAGGGGTTCAAAGTCGATTCATTATTGAATAGGAACGAAAAATAATTTGTCAACATTTCAGGGAGTTGACTCAGCCTTAGCCGAATCTACTCACCTTTTAAAAGGAGCTTTTAGCAAGCCATGTGAGTCGACTCGGGGTGAACCAGAGTCGATTAATATGAGTCCAGATTTTGAAAATTAGGATTTTAAACCCTCACAGAGTCGAGTTTTCCTCTTTAGAGTCGATTCTCTGATCAAGGTACTTGTTTTTAAATGAATTTAATGAACAAGAAGAAGCTTCCATACCTCCTAGAATGAATTACATGTCATGTATAGTGTATTGCTTTGAGAGTGACCCTTTTGTATGATATTGTATGAAGTTCCGGATATGGTCCTCTCAAGATGGATGATGTAACATATGTGAGTCAGAGAGTGAAAGAGGGGATCTTCGGGATCAACTTCCCTGCTTCTGACAATAGCGGACTCTCGGACGTAAAAGGGCGCTAAGGAACGCCGAAGCCATGAGATAGCGGTGCATTCTGATCAAATGTAAACCCCCACATGATGAATTTTTTTGTAAAGCGCTAGGGCGTAAAAGAATGTCCTCGGGGAAGTACGTTTTCGAGAGTGATCCGAGATATACACTGGATCGGTTGGGTTGGCTAAGATAACCGACCAAATGAGCTCATTAAGCCATAGGGACAGACATGCATCATATGCATTTTTGTGACATTGTTTGGTTTGAATTGTTTGGTATAATTAAATGTTTAACCAACCAAATAAGCTCATTAAGCCATAGAGACAAGCATGCATCATATGCATTTTTATGACATTGTTTGGTTTGAATTGTTTGGTGGAATTAGATGTTTAATTGTTAATTGTCTTGTAATGAATGTTGTGTTTCTTGGTTTTGTTTGCAAATCTAGGTAGTCTTCACAAAGTAATGAAAGGCTAAGAGAGGAATATAGAGACAACATAGATTTAAGGAGGAAAGGAAGGATAGTAAGATAAAATAAGTGAAACTAGCTAAGTACAACATGAATAGGACTTAGCAGGATAACCTGAGAATTTTCATGAAATGACGCATATGGATGATAAGAAAATCCGAGTGTTCAAGTAGGATTGCCTCGTGTGATCCTGCTAGCTTATATTATATAGCATCGGTGCTTTTACCGTACTAAGAATCTAGTGATTTGGGATTCTCACCCCGTATTGTTCACATGTTTTTCAGATGCATGTTCACGTTCCGGAAAGCAGGCAAAGCAACGTTTATAATTTCAACGTCTTAGAGGTTCTCCGCTGTGTTGTATCAATCTTTGTATGAGTATGGAGAAATAGAAGATGTATATGAATAGAATCCATTATGGCGTATAAATATATTTATGTAATATGTATCTAAGCCTAAGCTTCACAGGCTAGTAACTAGAGTCCATGAACCATTTGTAAAGTTGTATATTATTAATAAAGAAAAGTTTTGCATTATCTAGTGTATGGTTCTAGTTTATATGAAATTCTAGTTATATGAGTGGGTTTTGAAAAGTTCCTAAGTACGTATATGTAGAAATACGGAAGTGACGTCTTAATATTGATTAATTATGTCCGCGGCATGGTTAACTAGTATTAGGGTGTTACATATATTAAGTTAGAACTATCTAGAAGAAGTTAGAGAATGTGATGAGCTGGAAATTCAGTTAGATGTAGCTTAGTTTCTGTTAGAGTGTAACTATGAGTTAATTTGTGATATTAGTTAGACTATAAATACTGTAATAACTCTTTTACTCTGTAATGGTTTCCCATAAGTCTAATTCACTCAGTTTTGGGCTCTCTGTCACTCTCTCATCCTTCTCTTCTTCTCTTAACTTTCACTTACTTAATCTTTGATGCCTTTCATGGTATCAGAGCATTTTTTTGATCCATGGGAACAGTGAACGATCAAATGGCTTTCGCGAATGCTATTTTGAAAGCCTTTACAAATCCGATTTCCTTCAAGCTCAACGAAGATAACTTCGATCCATGGAAGAAACAAGCTATGGCGTGTATCAAATCGAGAAAGCTGAAGAATCATTTAGAGAAAGGGAAAATTCCAGCATGGTATGCTACCGAACAAGATCAAGAAACAGAAATCGAGTCTCATATCTACAGTGATTGGGAGCAACAAGATCAGTATCTTGTGTCCTGGTTGTATGTGCATCCATGGAACCTAGTTTCATCAACAAAGTTGCAGATTGTGAAATAACATCCGAGGTGTGGGGTAAACTTGAAGAATACTTTACGAAGAGGCTCAAAGCAAAGGTTAAACACCCGAAGACGCAGCTCAAAATGCTGAAGTTGCAAAGTTCAGCGACAAATTACATGACTAAGGTCAAGAAGGTAACCGATTCTCTCTCTACTCTAGGTGCTCCATTAACTAGTGAAGAATTTGTTGATGTTGTTACGCATGTTTTACCTGAGGAGTACAGTACGTTCATTATGACAGTGATTGCGAGATCTGATTGTATAACTGAATGTGACGTAGAAGCACTCTTACTAGGGCAAGAAGAGTTGATAGATAGGTTTAAGAAAACTAAAATTGGAAGTATTATGTGGGTCAGAGTGGCTATCAAGGCAGTGGTGACAATTACCAGGGTTCAAAATTAGATGGAGGCTATGGTAGAGGTCAAGATGGTGGATGAAGAGGCTGAGGCCAAGGTTTTCGTGGTGGTAGGTCCTGGAAAAATGGCAATCGTGTGTAAAACCCTAATTTTCTGCTTTCCTATTGATAAACCCCATTTCGATGGGTTATTTCATATCATAAATTGACTAATTGTTAACCTTTCACCACTTAAATACATGAGAAACAAACATGTTTGCGTTTAATCGTTCCTTAGGGCTGTAAATGTAATTATCTGCTATTTTAGCCAAATTTTACTATGTTTTAAACTGTTTCCCATTCCGCACGATGCCTTGATGTATGCGTTCAAGTGTTTCAGGCTTTAAAAGGCAAAGTTCGGAGCAGAAGTGGATAAAGAGAGTGCGAAGAATGAGAGGATCACAAAGAAAAACTTGAAGGCCAAATCCAGAGCCTATGCGTATGTACCAAAGGAGCCTATGCGTACGCATTGCCATGCCTTGGGCGTCACGTCTTAGCTGGAACTGGACCATATGCGTATGCACCAAAAGGGCCTATACATATGCATCAGTGGCCAGATTTGTGCCTATAAATAGAGGAAGCCTTCACCATTTTTGGGGAGCCCAATTCACCATTTCATTAGTTTAGTTTAGGGTTCCATTACTTTTCTTTGTCCATTTTCAATAGCCAAACAATTTACTGCTTTTATTTTCTGTTTTGTACGCTGTTACTCTGTCAACTTTAATTTTGAATTATTCAATATTACTGCCGTTATTCTGCACATTTTTCATTATGTCTTACTGTTAGGCTGGCCGTTTAAATTCCGCAATTATGATTTCCGCACGTAGCGAGTAGTGACCATAGTGACTCGGCTATGGGGTGAAATGTGCGAATGATCTTAGCTGCCGATCCCTAAGGGCAACAGATGGGAGGAACAGAGTTAATTTCGATGCCGTTAACGCTACGCCCCTGCCAGCAGTGTGGGGACCTTAAATGAGACAGACTCAATTCGGTTCAAAATGCACTACTGGTGATTTCTTCCTGGTGACGCGGGATTAATCGTGTTCTATTGAGACCTAGGTCCCCTGTTGTTGTGTATGCTTAGGACATTCGGATAGGGGTTAACTCCGCCACCCTGTGGTGGTTAGTTTCCTTTAGGTGATAGTCCATCCAATCTGGGATCGACAGTTCTCATAGGGATGTACAGTATTTCAACCCATAGCTGGGCACTCCTTAATTCACTGCTGTTTTAATCTGTTTTCTTGCGCTCAATTCTCAACAACAAACTGCAACCAACCTCGATATTTTCTCAACCGAAGACCCGAGTCTAGTACTCGGTATTTTAAAACTTAGTTGCATCTCTGTAACAACTTTTTAACTAAATTTGGCATGGTTCCATTAACATCGGTTCGGAGCTATCTGCAACGAAACTCCACTTTTCCAGACCGATCTCGGGCTTCCCGTCAAATTTTTGGCGCCGTTGCCGGGGAATGCAGAAATGTGTGTCTGTTTTTGGTTGATTGTGAATATGTGAATAGTGTAAATATGATAGTCTTTTAAATTTTCTTTAGTAGTGTAGTTTTCTTTTTATTTGTACCTATGAATTGTTATTTGAATGTTAAGATCGCATTCGGACCTAGGCTTGTTGTTGTTCGATCCTGAAATTGAACGAACTTTACGCCGAGCAAGGCAAGCCAGACACCGAGCTGAAATTGCGAGGCTGGTATTAGATAACAATCCTTTTGACTGGTCTAATTCTGATTCTGACTCTGATACTCAAACTACTTCTTCTGATACAGGTACCTTCACCATGGGTGAAAGACTTACTCTCAAGCAAATCGGCGGGGCAAGCACTGCATTTGATAACCAGCCCAACCGATTTCCCGAACTCAATGCAAACTTCGAACTCAAATCTGGCCTGATAAATCTTCTTCCTAAGTTCTATGGTAGGCCGGGCGAGGACCCACTTAAGCATATCAAGGATTTTGAAGTCATCTGCGCCACCACTAGAAGGACTGGTGGTGACAAAGATGC
>JASCZI010273204.1:0-16539 GCA_036250425.1 Stylosanthes scabra | reverse complement strand
ATATATATATATATATATATATATATATATATTTAAATGAATTCTTTTGTGTGTTTTATTATTTTAAATCGGTTTATAACTTAAAAAATCAGACCAAATCAACTAATTAATTTATCATTTTTTGTTTTATTTTTTATTGGGTCACTGATAACTAAATTCTATCCTACGTTAAATTGGTCTGGTAACTGATCTAGCTTAATCTAGTCAAACCAGCAAATTCAATTCGGTTGTTGTAACCATGAAAATAATAATAATAATAAGAATTGAAGTGGTTATGTCCCATAAAAAAAAAAAAAAGGAGAGGAAGAAATTGACGAGGAAGAAGTGACAATATATAAATGGAAGTAGATTAGGTGTTTTAATATTTTTAGTCGTTAAATTGCTTTTAATTATAAAATATTTTATAACTAATAACGATAAAAAAAAATAATGAAAAAATTCGCTTCGTATATGAATAATCTAAATGAATTGCAAGAAACTGTACTATATTGTGTGTGTTTACTTTCCACGTGGTTTATCACTCTTATTAATGGTTTACTTGCTTTTCTCTTGGTTTTATATTTTAGATATTGTAGTGTGTTTCTGTGTGGCAGGTAATTGAACTGTATGTTACGGGATCACTTGATGTTATATTAGGTGCAGAGCATAAGAAGGAAATTATTCGATATTTATATAATCATCAGGTAGCTTCAAACTGTTACTTATGGTTTTCAATCAATTAATATGCATGTTAAAATCATTTTAACTTTTATTATTTAATTGGTTGGCATTTTCTCATGATCAATGAGAATAGAACAGAGATGGTGGTTGGGGTTTTCATATAGAGGGACACAGCACAATGTTTGGATCAGGATTGAGTTACGTTGCATTGAGAATACTTGGAGAAGGACTTGAAGATGGTGAAGATATGGCCATGGCTAGGGCTAGAAAATGGATCCTTGACCATGGTAGTTTATTGGCTATTCCATCATGGGGAAAATTCTGGGTCACGGTAATATATATAATTAAGCCACATTAATTATATTGTTATTAGTATATCTAATTTACTATTTTTTAATATCTTTAATTTGTTATAATTATTTAATTTTTTTTGTTTATTTGACATATGTATAATTTATAAATTAATATATTAAGGGACAATATATATAACCTTTTATTTATGAATATACATATAAAAAAAGTCAAAATAAAACCTTTTATAAATAAAAGAAAATATTTTTCTGCCATATTTAATTATATATAATTACTAGAGTTGTTTAATTGATATTAAATGATTTATATATCTTTTGTTACGAATCAACTCCATAAGACGAGGAAGAACAACTATACTGGCCAATGATAATGCGGCAAATAAGCAACTAATGAAATAAACCATCTTCCTCTTCTTTTTCTTTTTTTACTTCTCTGTGAAAAGATCAACTTTGAAGGCTCCTCTGCTAGCTTCTTCTCTTGCGTCTATCGAAGACAAAGTAAAAAAAGTCGCATCCACCACTCTGTCAATCTTCTCCTCCTATCCTATCTTCTGCCACCAAAACGCTCGCCACGAGGGCGAGTATATCTGATTGTATCCACGCTAACAATGTTTCCACTGGCATCGTTATCTCCTTCTGTATCTTGACTTCGTTCAACTCCTACTTGACTCCACCAGCACCTCTCCACATGCTTGCTGCCCTTCCTCATTCCTAGTGATGCTTACTGCTCTTTCGATTGCCACTTGGATATGCTTATGATTCAAAATTGCCGCCGCCTCTTCTTCGCGGAGGTGGTGATGGCGGCGGTAGTGGTGGAAATGGTGATGGTGGTGAGGTTATGTGGCTTGTGGTAGTGGCGACGGTAAATGAGTTAACGATGATAATTTTTGTTATGTTTGGATGATAGCTTTTTCAATTTCGATGATAACTCTGTTTAGTTTTAGATGATAATTCTGTTTAGTTTTGGATGATAATTCTTTTAAATTTCGGATGATAAGTTCTAATTGAATTTATTAGTTCCCTAACATTGGTTTCATAACACTGTTGATCACGTTGAGAAAATTTTGGGAGTCCATAGTTTGTTAGCTAATAGGTGGCCAATAGGCTATTTTTTCATTTTTTCTTTCATCTTTTATCACCCACTATTTCCCTAATTACACTCATGGACTCCCTATGAGCTCCCTAACGTTAGCTCCCTAGCATTACTCATTCATGTTTTACCATTACGAAAGATAACTCTAAATATCCCGTCCAAAATATCTTCCTAAAGAGTCATTCAAATGATTTTTCTAATATTTAAATAAAGAAAGAAAATAATTGATTTATTTATTTATTAAGATATTGAATGCATTTAAATATCTTCTTGTTTAGAATTTTTTAAAAATATATTATTTCATCTATAAAAGGTACTTGGAGTTTATGAGTGGTCAGGGTGCAATCCACTTCCACCGGAGTTATGGCTTCTACCTAGATCCACACCTTTTCATCCAGGTTTACTTTGCTTAATCATTTTGGTTTTCAAAGTAATAATCTCTTTGAGATTTAGCTTTGATAAACTCTTTAATTCATTAATTTCTTATTAGTTGTATTTTCCTTAATTGTGTGCTTTAATTTCAATGCCAGGAAATATCATGCCGTATTGTCGATTGGTTTATATGGCAATGTCTTATGTATATGGAAAGAAATTTGTGGGTCCTATCACTGCCTTAATCAAATCCATAAGACAAGAGTTGTACAATGAGCCTTATGATCAAATCAACTGGAACAAAGCTCGAAATAATATTGCTAAGGTTAATGCAATCATAATCTAGATTTAATATCCTACTCAAATGAAAGAGAAAATCTTCCAAAGAGAAAATTTATCTAAGTATCATTAAATTTATTATACTTTTAAGGTGGATACTAAAACAAATTAAAGATTTTAAATTTAAAATATTAAAATTTTACTTTCTTTTTATACATATCAAACTGATTTAGGGTTTTTTTTTAGAAAATAAATTTTTAACTTGAATTTTCTTATATAATAATAAAACCTAAAAATTTTTATAATCATAAAATACTTTGTTTAACTGTTTTCTTTAAATAAAAATATTTTTTTAATGAAGATGTGAAAAATGATTTTATTTTTTCAGTTTACATAACTACTTATTTATAATAAAATATAATTAAAATAAACAATTAATTTTGGTGTACACCTCTATCCAAGTCTCAACGAACATGTTTTTACTACTAGAACGAATAAGTTTTTAAAAGCAAACGAACAGGTAAAAACATGTTTGTGTCAACTATAAAACATATTCGTTGTATATATAGATTTCTGTTCGTGCACGAACAGAATATTACTACTAGAATGAATAGGTTTTTAAAAGCAAACGAACATGTTTTAAAATCTATTCGTGTCAACTATAAAAAAATGTTCGTTGTATATATAAAAACATGTTCGTTTAGGACTTGGATAGAGGTGTACACCAAAAAGAGATGTACATGTAGCATTGTCGTAAAATAAATACATATTTATTCTTAAATACTATTAGATAAGATAGATATGCAGAATTTGCACTAAAAATTAAATTTCCTTTTTTTTTTATCTAATATTAAAAGATTGCATAAGTGAGCCAATTCATATACATACCGAAAATGATGAGTTTTTAATTAAATAACATGAAAATAATTAATTACTCGAATGACAATTCAATTTCAGGAGGATCTCTATTTCCCACACCCTATAATGCAAGATGTCTTGTGGGGATTTCTCTATCACATTGGGGAGCCATTGTTGAAGTGCTGGCCATTTACTAAGCTTAGAGAAAAGGCACTAGAAAGTGCAATTAATTATGTACTTTATGACAGTGAGAACACAAAATACCTTTCATTTGGAGTTGTAGATAAGGTAAATAAAGAAAAAGCACATTTGGAAATTGGAATCATTACTAAATCGTTGAATTTATTTTGGAAAAAATGTTTAATAACTATAGTTAGGTAGTGATAACTTTTTTTATTTTGATTTTTAGTTTGATTTACTAATTACTATTAAATTAAATTAAATACATAATATTAAATATTAAAAATATAATTATAAATATTATTTACATAAAAATATATATGTTAAATTAAATATGCTCATAACTTTAATTTATGACTATCTATCATTATTTTTTATTTATAATTGATCCATAATACACTAATTATTATTATTCATTACTCATTGGGAATGGAAGGTATTGTGTATGCTGGCATGTTGGATTGAAGATTCCAATTCAAAGGCAGCTAAACATCATTTAGCTCGTGTTCCTGATTTTTTTTGGATTGCTGAAGATGGTTTAAAACTTCAGGTTGATATTTGTCTTTTAACAATATTAGAAAACTAACACTATGAGACAATATTATAATAAATTATTGTAAATATTAGGGTTTTTAGAGAGATCAAAGAAGTGAGATTCTCTTTTCTTCCATATCTCTCAAAAACCCTAATATTTACAATTATGAATATATAATATTACATTTTATTTTGATTATATTATTGAAAATAGGTCAGATATATCCATAAATATCAAACTCCAGGATTTATGATTGAAAAGTTATAAACTTCAATCAACGGTTATAAATCTTGGAGTTTGATGCTCCAGGATCTACCTGACTGACTTCCCATATTATTAGTACTAATTAGTGTAACTTTTTGGTGATTGATAAATTTGAATGAAGGGTGTTGGTGCTCAAGCATGGAATGCAAATTTTGCCATACAAGCAATTCTTGCTTGCAATATTAACGAAGAGTATGGAGCTACACTTAAGAAAGCACATGATTTTATAAAGGCTTCACAGGTAGTGATTAATTATTAATAATATGTGGCTTCAATTTTACACTGAAATAAATATAAATATCTAAACCTAGATCATGGAAAGGGTTAATTATATGTTTAAAGAAAGAGAAAGTCTTGAGAGTTAATATTAGGGAGACAAAAAATTTTTTTTTTTTCTTTTTACCACCCATTATTTTTCTAATTATACTTATTATTTAGCTCTCTAAGATTACGATACTCTTAAAGGAATGCTGAATGAGAGTTGAATATATATAATGTTTAAATTTTAAGATTCGTGAAAACCCAAGTGGAGACTACGTGGCAATGTTTAGACAAGTTACAAAAGGAGCATGGACCATCTCCATTGCTGATGAAGGTTTGACTGTCTCTGATTGCACAGCAGAGGGATTAAAGGTTTCATTTTTCTCTACTTATTGTAATTTTTTAAAATAATTTAATCATACAAAATTTTTTTAAAAAAAAACATAATTTAAGTACTATATTAGAAAATTTATTTTAGTTAACATACATACCCTTAGCTTGTCTTAACAATATGTAGGTTACACTCCTATTGTTAAAAATGCCAACAAGTCTTGTTGGGGAACCAATGGAGACAGAGAGATTCTATGATGCTGTTAATGTAGTTCTCTCTTTACAGGTATTGCTTTCTTATAATTTAGTTCCTCATAATTTTTTTTATATATATTTTAGTTACTGGAGCTATATTGTTGTTTATATATATATATATATGAATTCTTTTGTGTGTTTTATTATTTTAAATCAATATATAACGAGGTCACATAAATTTTTTAGACCATTAAATTCCCAACTTTGGGTTTTCTGATTATTAGATGCATTCAAATGTATTATGTCCTAGCTTATACTCCTACTAAGTCTCTAAACAATATAGCAAATATGATTTTCACATGAATACTTTTTTAAATTTACCCCGCGTTTTCTTTGTTTTATAAACTAAAAAACTTGAATATATAATTAATTAATTAATAATAATAGTATTTTTATATAAATATCAAGACCAATTCATGTATAAGCAGTATTATTATCTATCTTATATTGTATTCCATTTAATTTCAGAACATTAGCGGCGGATTCTCAGCTTGGGAGTCTCGAAAAGCATATAATTGGTTAGAGGTAATCTCATTATTCAAACATGTGAAAATTCTTCTCCATAAGTGAAATTAATTAATAATTGGTTCACATAAAGACAATTAAATATGTGTCTATGTGTAACTCTACCTGTGAGAGCACTAATTTAGTTCTAAAAAAAATACATGTGTGTTATTTAATTTAATAGTCAATTGTAAATTTAAGGTGAAATTTTATATTATATATACTTATATTATATTTGTTCACATTTCTAAAAGAAATTAAATTTGTCACGACGAACAGAAATTCAATCCAACAGAATTTTTTGAAGACTGTCTCACCGAGAAGGAGTAAGATAGATCTAGATTTCACATTTTTCAACTGCTATTGTATTAATTAATGTCGCTTAATTATTAATTGTGTTACATTATATGGTGAAATATATAATAGTTATGTGGAGTGCACATCATCAGCAGTGCAAGCATTGGTTCTATTTAGAAAGTTATATCCAAATCACAGAAGAGAGGAAATAGATAATTGTATTTCCAAAGCAATTCAATACATTGAAGACACACAAAATCCTGATGGCTCATGGTAACTACTAAGCTGGCTTTTTAATTTATCTGTCTCAATTAATTAAGACGAAAAATAATTAGAATATATTAGAATTAGATAAACATAATTGCATTTTTTTTTTAAAAAAAATACTGCAAAGGCATTAAAAATCAACCACAAAATGAAGTATCGGACCGGACCGATTGGTTTGATTGCATAAAATCAAGAGCCGATCTTCTATTCGATCTGGTTGTAATGGAAAATCGGTCAGTAAAAAATCGATAAAAATCCGGTCGAATCGGTGGATCGATTAAATCGATCTAGTTTTTATAGAAAAAATTGATTTTTTTTAAAATTAATATTTTAAGTTATTTTATTATATTTAAGTAAATCGCCTGATCGCGATTCGGCTCTGATAAGACTTTTAAATTATTGAGCCAATCACTTTATTAGTTCAATAATTGGTTCGATTTTTATAATTTTGATGTTTACTTTGCAACTATTATTAGGGAATTTTCTTAGTAGAGACTACAACTGAGTGAAAAGTGAAAGATTTTATTAAATTTAGGAAAAATAGAATATGTGTATTATGCATGCATGATTATCATTTTTCATTAAAAAAAAATTATAATTAAAAAAAACAATATTCACTCTTCATCGAAACTTCAATCTTCGAGATAACATTACCAACCTGTGTTCATGATCAAATTTTGTAAGAAAGCTCAAAGGAGGTGCTGGGAGAAGCTCCCTTGTTCAATTAGATGGAAAAAACAGAATAAGAAAATCTGAGTTACACAGTAACTGCACTTACTATTTATATACTACTTGGTAACTAACTTACCTACTCTTAACTCAATGTGGTAAGCTAACTAACTATAGTTAGAAATGGCCAGTCACACTAACCAACACTTACTTACATATATAGGTACGGTTGTTGGGCAGTTTGTTATACATATGGTACATGGTTTGCGGTGGAGGCACTCAAAGCCGTTGGAAAGAACTACCATAACAGTCCTTCAATACGCAAAGCATGTCAATTTTTGTTGTCAAAGCAGCTTCCTAATGGTGGTTGGGGTGAAAGTTACTTGTCAAGCCAAAACAAGGTAACATACATTACCTTATTATTATAGCAATATTTTGGTCCAGATAGTTGCTAAGGGATCAGCTCATAACCCACAAGGTCGTGAGTTCGAATCCCACTGCCGATGTGAGGATCTTGTTGGTAGGCGATCTGTAAGTGCTCATAGAGCCATGGGACCTGTCCTAGCCTTGGTGAGCCCCCGGGACTCAACTTACCTAAATTTTTTCTCACAAAAAAAGTACAGTTTATTAATTTTGATCAATAATAATTAATAAAAATTAATCTACGTGTATTTCTGTATATCTCTATATACTTCTTGTCTTATTTTTCTATTTTGATTTCTGTATTGAGGTGCATTGTATCTATGTTATATGTAACTATTTCTGTGCTATCGTATATTATATTTATATGTTTTGTATTTTTTTTTTTTTTGATATTTACATTTTTCTTGTAGTAAATGAGATGTATGAAGGTTATAATAAAATTCACAAAACTTTTTTGGTGTTCAAATAGATATATACAAATTTAGAAGGCAATCGGGCAAACACAATTCAAACATCATGGGCTTTATTAACTCTTATTGCTGCGGGCCAGGTTAGTAGGCAAAATATCAACTTTTTACCATTATATATTTTAGTGTAATTATCAAATTAATCTTTTAGAGCATCTCTAATGGTGAGTTTTAATTTAATATTAATTTAGATCACATATAATAACACATCAATATTTATGGGATTATATCTCATTTAATATTATTTTTGAGATAACATCTCCAATACTAAATTTTAATTTAATATCAATTTGGACCACATATAATACTATTTATTAAGTTAAACTAATTTGCATTAAATGAGTTGTACAAGTGATACGATATCAATTTAATAATACCGATAACATTTTTTTAGATTTCCTTCCAATGCATACCAAAGTATCAATTCAATTCATTTATGTTTTTAAGATGAATTATACTAAAAAAGTGCACATTGAAGATGTTCTTAGATTTTTAAAATTAAGACACTTTAGTTGTTTAGATTTTATATTATACAAAAAAAAAACGGTATGCATCATGCTATTGTGCTAATTATTAAAATTTTTATGATAATAAAAAATAATAAAGGATGAAATAGATGCTACGCCCATACACCGTGGAATGAAGATAATAATCAATTCACAAATGGAAGATGGAGACTTTCCGGAACAGGTAATATATAATTCTTCATAATAATAATGCCTATTAATGGATATAGTTAATTAGTTAGCACATGTTATTCATATTCATATAATATATATATGTTTCACTACTCATCATTTACCTTTTTTCTTTTTCATTTTTTGGTTTATTACTCTAATTAAAAATATACAGGACACTGTTGGAGTATATTTTAGGAACTGCACGTTGACATATGCATCGTTTCGTAACATATTTCCTATATGGGCTTTGGGAGAGTATCATCGAAGAGTTTTGCATCATTCATGAAGATGGCCCAATGCATCAACTCACCTTCATTTTCATGAACAATATAATATATTTCTTTCGATTCTCTAAAGCATGTACCCTATATATATAATAACGTTTTTGATATGTCCAAAATTAGGTGTTTATATATTTTTAATCATTAATTTTAATTAATTTTATTATAAAATATATATATAATTAAGATAAACAACTAAAAACACAGAAATATTGATGTGTTCGAATATATTAAAAACGTTTTCTATATATATAACTCTGTAATATTGGGAAAATACAAACAATACTATTTTTCCTTTAACGAAGGCCTAGTAATAAGGCTTGATTTCTAGCTAGAAAGAACAAGTTAAATAGCCACTTGGTCCTAAAACCGTTTGAATTAATTATCATAACTCTAAATATTATAGGAAAGTGTTTCGATATATCTCAAAAAGTGAGATATATAGTATTTTTTTACTTTTTAACCGTTGATCTTTATTATATATTAATTTTATAATTAAAATCAATTAAGATCAACGGCTAAAAAGTGATGGAATACGGTATATCTTACTTTTTGAGGTATACCGAAAAACTTTCCATTACTATAATAGATACGGAAATGTTCTTGGTTGAATTAATTAAATCGGTCAATCAGCATAACATAATAGGAAAATACAGATAAATAAAATCGTGCTCGGTAACCTATAGGTACATAATATAATGTCAACAATAATTGTATATGACATACAACAATGAATATATATCATAGTATTTGTTCAATAGACGTAAATAGTACAGTAAAGGTATTATTGTATTAAATAGTAATTTGCACGAGGATTTAACGTGAAAAATAATAAAATCGAGTAAAAATCATATGCCAACCTCTAACAGAAATTTCACAATGTCAAGATCAATATGCATACATACATATCTAGTTTTCTATTTGTAATTACATCTAATTATTTTGCTTGTTAGTTTGTCTCACTCCTTACTTTGATTTTTTTCCCCTTGCTAATGTATGTCTTTCATCTTTATATTTTCAGTTCTTTTCCTTCTAGCATTTTTGTTGAATTTCTCTAATTTCGTTCTTGAAGTGTAAAAATTAAAGGGATTTCAAAGTCGTAAAAAATAAAAATGATGAGCATAATAGAGGACTAAAGCCATTTTGAGATTAAACACAAGTATCCATCATTGAGTGAAATACTAAGCGAGTATTTTGTGAGGTCCTCTCTATAACATTTTGCAGATTTCCATATTTAAAATAATGATGATTGAGGAATATGACAATGATCATGAAGCAATCTTGTACGAAAGAGAAGCTTTTAAGATGTAAGTACCCCTTTTGAAAGAAATGGATGATGCTAAAACTTATTTTACATGAAAAAGGAGGGTAGAATCATATTTTGCAGGTTGCAATCATTCAGAAGAAACAAAAGTAAAATTTGTGGCAGCGGTATTTTCGAAATGTGCATGTCTTTGGTAGAATAACTGAAAGAGATATCGAAGAACGTTCGAAAATGACCAATTCGAACATGGGATAATCTGAAGACAATCTTAAAGAACCAATTTATGCCACCATCATATTATGAGAAGTCTCTTGAAACGCTTCGTAAGTTAAAACAAGGTTCCAAATCTATCAAAGAATTGGTGAACAAGGATAAAATTGACAAATATCTTGAAGTTTTTATGGAGCAATTTTTGTTTGGGTTAAATCAAGATATTGCAGATGAGATTGAATTTTGCTATTATGCAACCATCGATGATTTACTCAGTTTGCCCATTGAGGCGGAGAAGCAGCAGCAATATCTGGCAGCATGGTTCAATTCTATTTTTACAAGAAGTTTTAACGATACAAGGTTTGTTGATACGACAATGTTCAAGATTGCAGACTTAAAGACGCATCATACAGATCAACTTCAAATGAAAAACTCTTCTAATATAGAGTTTTGATAGTATGAGGTATAAAAAGCTTCTAAACCTTATAGCCAGTTTCTTAGCTAATAGATGAACGAAATTATTTAGAATTTCATGATGAAGCTTGTGTGTAAAGAGGTGAGGCATGTGATTCCCTAAGTTATTACACTAAGAAATCAAATTAAGGTAGTCACCGTTTGCCACTCATTTCTCTTCTCTCTCTCACACGTTCTCCCTATCATGTCTCTCTGTTTGTTAACAAAATCTTATTTTGTCTGAATATTACATTCATGTTATATTATATTTTACATCAATATTTTTAGACTTATCATATGAGAATACATTGTTAATTATATTTGTTAACTATAATAAATTAAATTTATTGATTATGGAGAATTTTTTTTACTAGAATGTTCAGTTTACATAATGTTTTTAGTTTTTTTTTTTTGAAATTCGTTTTACACCAAAGGATAAATATACCCTGGCCGCATTGAAGGTGAGGGATGATGGCCTCATTGAAACTTGAAAGTGAGGGATGAAGAGGACATATAATAAGTTAATAACCAACGAAGCATCGTTAAAACTTGTATCGTATCAACAAACCTTGTATCAAGTTTGTTTTAAAACGTCATTAATTTGTTTTAAAAGAGAAAGAGAGTGGTATTGGAAAAGTAATTATTAGTGTTTTAAAACGTCATTGAAACGTTATTATTGTTTCAATTAATTTTTGAACCAGTATTGATATTAAGCTAATATCGGTCCATAATGGATCGATACTGGTGTATTTTATTCTTAAAAAAAATTGGCCTAGTACCAATCCAGACCGGTATTGAAAATAACCCAATACCGATCTGCACCGGTACTATTAATATAAAATATTTTGGTAAATATATTCAAAAATGTATATTTAAGTAATTATCAATTTTATTTTATTTATTGTAAAAAAATTTTCCATCTTAATTATGGGGTGGGTCAAGTGGCGAGGCAATTTTTTTTTGTTTTTCAACTTTAAACAAATTTAATTTTTTAAACGAAGGTTTTCAAAAAAAAAAAAGGGTAATAGTATAGCTATTTTTTGTTGATTTATAACTAATTTAATCTATATATTTGGTAATATATATGTGAAATAATAAAATATATGTTCCTTTTTTTTGGAAAAAAAATTAATTTTTTTAGTTGTGTTCACATTAATAACTTGTAGTACAGTGTTGATATAATTTGTATCTAAAAATATTCATAAACATGTGTTAGAAGATATATATAGGTAAACATAATTATATGCACATATATATGTAATTTTAATTTAGAGTAGGATTATGGAAAAACAAAAACTCAAAGTGTGTGATTCAATTTTTGTGAGTATAACACCAAAAAAAAAAAAGAAGCATAGTGTGAATAAAATTCTAATTCTTTGAAATATAAATTCGTGGTAATTGGTATTTAGTTTTTTATTGATCAACTTGCTGAACGATTTAATAAAATGTAGAATTCAAAAATTCATTTTTAATATCTGTTATATCTTTTTAGTCCTGAACTGAAAGCTAATGAGTGAAAAATGTATAAACTAAAATATTAGGTAAAATTCATTTGTTGAGCAGTATTGCAGAAGGTATTGATTTGAAAATGAAAAATCGCTATTGTTGATGGGAGAAGGACTGAACTGCTTTGGTGAGTGAAATTGTTAAGCGGGATTCAGCAAAGTTGGCCCATGTTTGGAACTACGAAGCATTAAGAATGGATTTGGTAAAACTTTTCGATCAAGTGCTTTTAATTTAAAAAAGCCGAGAAGTTTTTGCTCCAAACTTTTGACAGCTGAAATTTTTTTGGAGTATGCAAGAGTAATTACTTTTCAAGCTTTTCAAAAAAGCAACATGAAAAAGTAACATTATATTTTAATAAAAAATCAATTTTATCATCGATTAACTAAATTCAAATTTACATTAATATTAGTCCTATTGACAAAAGGTCAATTATAGTAATTTTATACTTTGAAAGTAACTATTAAATATATTTATTAAACGCTATATGTATGACCTCTGCTTATTGAAAATTAATTTTAAGCTGTTTTATCAAAGACTATATTATGGCTCTATGATAGCGACTTTTCAAGAGCTCATAGAATTCAGAAACTTATTGAAAGTCACAGTATTACTAAATTGAGTCTAAGTAGGATGAGGGGTGGCTAATGATAAGACATGTAGAATGATTAATAATTTAATCTTAGTCAATTGTAATTATATCTTATTTTTTTATTTTTCATCATTGCTACAGTGTACAATTTTTTTACAGTCGTCTATGTGATTAATAAAATTAGGGAAAGTATAAGTAACCAATAATTTTCTAACCAATAAATCAGTAAAAAAAAAGAACATCAATAACTATTGTTTATAAAACATCCACAATGAATACTATCGAACATTCGAAACTTAAAGCAACTATAAGCCAACTTTATACCTTTTAGAAATGGAACATCTAAAACCTAAAAAAATAGAACATCCAATTTAAGTTGTTAGCTGATGTTGGCTGAATTTTTGTTGGTTACCTAGCATTGTTGATAAAATTATATACTTTTTGCCAATAAAAATTATTATTTTTACCAAGGTGGGATTAAGTATTAGGTGCTTGCTAAGGTGAAGTGAAAAATAATAAATAGAATGAAGAGAAAATAGATCCAATGGTTCAAAATAATTAAATGTCTTGTCTATCTTTTAAATTCACACACAATCTAATGGTCAATCTCTCTTCTCTTGGTACTCTTCATATTTTTCCTCCTCACAAAAGAATTATCCTAACTATTAATAGTGCTTCATTTTATTTTATAACTATCAAAGTTATTCTAACCTTTTATGTTTTTTTTTTCAAAGTTCTAACCTTTTATGTTATAATTGGGGTTTGGGGTTTTAACAGGGTCAGACGTGTCTTTTTTTTCTTTGTACATAACAAATGAGAAGAACTTGTGTTTTTGTTATATTGAGGTCAGACGTGTCTTTTTTATAATCCTTTTAGCATCACTATCAACCCGTTAGACCACAACAAAGACAGAGTTTCATACTTTTGTGCAAAAAACGTCCAAGCCCAACAAGAAACAGTATCACTCATACTTAACTTACATAATCAGTCCGTAAACTCAATCAAAGAAAACCCGTTCACCTATAATCCTTTAGTCATGCACAGTCTTCCACATTGTGAGGCTATAAATCTACCCTATCATCAGCCAGCAGTTGTCGTCTACACATGTAGATGCAAAGTTGCAATCTACATGGTAGATCTCACTAATATTATTTCCCTAATTTTTTTCCTAATTTTCTTTTTCTGGTCTCCACTCTCCAAATCATTGGTTTTCGATAGTGGGATTTGGAAAACATGAGGCTCATAAAGAAATTCATCAGAGAGGCCTCATCCCTCATTTGTCTAGCCCAATATCATACATCTTGTTCCAATTTACAAAAACGGCCTATGAAGAGTCACAAATTTCATTGATGCACAAATGTGGCTAAATACATAAAAAGAAGATAACACGGATCCGCACTCTTTTGGTCATAAAATAAATTCAGCAGAGCCACGTCATGTCTTGTTCACACGCATTCTTTATTGCGGGTGTACACGTCTCTAAAAAGGATAAGGTTAATGGAAAACCACATTCTAGGAGGTGCAGGCTAGCATTCACCCTATTTATGTCCCATCTAGGCATCTACAAAGGCGGTGAGTTATTTAGTAGGACTTTTAGAATCAGCCTTCCATTGGAGCTCGTACTTTTTTGTGCTTGTGTTAGGGCAGGAGACTGTAGCTGAAGTCAGATGGCCTATGTGTTGAATAGTATGGATCATAATTGGAACTGGCATCCACAATTTGCCTTGTACTATGGTTGGTTGGGGTTTATTTGTAGGGCCAAATTTGTTTGGCCCAAATTGAAAGAAATGATGCAAAAATGAAGATCAAGATCAAGATCGCAGCCAGATTTGTAGCCTAGTGGTGGAAGCATGGCTTTCCAGGAGCTGCACGGTTCGATCCCTCTTTAATTGATCTAGTGGTTAGCTCATTAATCTATTTAAGTAAATACCAGAGAAATAACATTAGATGCAACGATAATACGTATAGGATACTAACTTTTAGATAGTTAATACTAATTAACTTTAGAAAGTAAAATTAGAAAAAAATAAAATAATAAAAGATATATTTTTGAAAATTTAATGATGACAAAAAAAGAGAATAAAAAATAAGTTGTGTTTTTTCTACTAGTGTTTTATTGGTGTCTTTCCTAACCAGAAAGAAATAAAATAAATCAATTCAATATCTCATACACAATATCCATACTATTTATGTCCCATCTACAAAGGCAAGTTTGTACCTTTATATTCATGTCTCATTGACTTGTGCTTATAAATAAATGTTACTCTATACAACAACAATCATCAATAATTATAATTAAAGTGAATTTTGAAACCATCTAATTTTCAATATAAAGTTTAGCAGATTATTTAATTAATAGGTTGCTAGATAAAATTTTGGATATTACTCTTTGAATTTGAAATTAAAAAAGAAAAATAGAATCTAGATCCACATATACGAAACTATTATAATAGGGCTTTGTTAGGGCTTTGCTAGATGTACACCAAAATCAGTCACTAAATTAATCACTAGTGTGTAATACATGTTGAAATGCATAATACATGTATAGTTTAACTTATTTTATATGCGTATTATGCACTGGTGGCTAATTTTAATGGTTGATTTTGATGTGCAAATAGAATTTTTTATTATAATAATGTGTAAATTCCTATAGTATACAATACATCAGAAAGTCTACTAGCTATTCTATTATCTCAAAGAATTTCAGTATTTTTAATCGTTAATTTTAAATTAATTTTAATTAAAAAATATTTTATTTAATTTCAATAATCGAACATGTCTCAAATAATTAAATGACAGAATTCTTGTTAAGGACTAACATAAATTTTACATATTTATTTTTATTGTAAGTTATATCAAATAACTCAATATATATCACCAAAATGTTCGAAAGGAGTTCAAAAGTAAATTAAAATTTTTATTATTTATTCTATCTCATATTTAAATTTTCACTTAACAGAATAAAAAAGTACTAATTTGTTGTCTCCTTTGTTCTTTGTATCATCTTCTCAATATTTTGATTTTCAATTATTATAGATGCACATTTATTTTGCCCAATAAAATGCAATCAAGTTATTTATCTTAAACTAAATAAAAATTATTTTGATGTCAAATAAAATTTATTTTGGTGCTATTTTTTATGTTATTTAACAATAAAATAATTTTCTATTTATTATAAAAAATAAATAATTTGATTTAACTTAATTAGCTACAATAACTAAATACATGTATAAATAGCATTATTGTATTATTTTATTTTGTTCTTAAAACCAAAGGAAGTCTAAAATAGTGTGCTTGAACATATCTTATCAGATATAACCAACCTCTTTAAAATGTAGTAACTAGTAATTTAAGATATAATTATTTAATAAATTACATCTTTTGCTTGTTTGGTCCCCTAAGTCCCTAAAAATTTCCGGTTCCGCTTGTCACGGTAAATTTTAGAAGGTTAATTTTAACGGTATTTAAATAGTATTTTGGTGTATTTGAGAATGCTCTGGATGTTTCCGGAATGTTCTAGAATGCCCCGGA
>JASCZI010273200.1:0-15383 GCA_036250425.1 Stylosanthes scabra | reverse complement strand
GCAATAAGATCTTCCACCAAGACTTTGAGTCCTAGTAGGACCGAACAAATCAAGATGCAAAAGTTCCAAGGGCCTATTGGTAGAAACGTCTTCCTTTGATTTAAAAAATGTTTTAGTTTGTTTTTCCTTTTGACAAGCATCACAAATCAAATCTTTGTCAAACTTAATGTTAGGAAGACCTCTCACCAAATTCTTTTTTACAAGCTTAGAGATTTGAAACATGCTAGCATGTCCAAGCCTCTTGTGCCAAAGCCATTTTTCAGATTCCATGGAAGTAAAACATTTCACATCTTAACCGGTTAGATCCTCTAAAGAAACACCATACACGTTGTCATACCTCTTAGCCACAAACAACACTTTTTCAGTGGCTTCATCAATGATTTTGCAATCTAGTTTACTAAACACTACCAAGTAATCTAAGTCATAAAGTTGACTAATACTCAATAGATTATGCTTGAGACCATCTACTAAGAAAACATTTTCTATACAAGTAGAGAGTTCCTTACCAACCTTACCTATGGCAATAATCTTGCATTTGCCATCATCCGCGAAACTAACAAACCCACCATCATAGTCATGTTAACCATGTTACAATATGGATAAGTTCATTTGATTTAGGTTTTGATGAATGACAAACATTGAAGTTGAGGATAAGAGTTAAAAGATGCAAACGACGTCAAGACAAACATTGAAGTTAAGGATAAGCGTTGGAAGCAAGCAACAAGACAAGAAGACGAGTCCGCAAGCTTTGAAGATGGTTTAGTATCTTAGGATTTAGGTAAACTTCTTGTCAAGAACCAAAGTTTATTATCTCTCTCACACACACACAAGAAAATGTTTTTAAATAAAAGGTTTTACGAAAACTATGGCCGTAAAAGTTTCATAACTTGTTAGCTGTTTTAAAGCTTAGTGCATGCTGTCAAACTTGACCTTGTGCACTAAAGTGATGATAACTTGAGCTACAGAGGTCCAAACGATGTGGTTCTTGTTGCGTTAGAAAGCTAACGTCCGAAGCTTCAGATTGATATATATATGTCTTTTGTGAACAGTAAAAATACGTTTTTACGGCCAGTAAAAAGTAAAAATACGTTTTTACGGCCAGTAAATAGTAAATTACTATTCCCACGGCTAGTGAACAGTAAATTACTGTTCCCACGGCTAGTGAACAGTGAATTACTATTCATAACTGCTAAATTGTTTGGGCATTCTATAAATTGATAGTTTTGAGCCTTATTTCACACACAACATCAATTCTAAGTATTCTTGTGCTTATGCTTCAAATTTTCACATAATTTCAAAGTGATTTTTGCACATATTTGAGAGATAACCAAAGTTTGGTTCATAGAGCTTCATTTGTGTTCATCTACTCTATTTTGAGAGTTGTAATTCTTTCTCTTCTCAAATTCTATATCTCTTTGTTTGAGTAACTTGGAGTGTGACTCTTCAAGAGTGTGAGACTTGATAAACACTATAGTCGGTGAGGATACCAAGATAAGCACTCAAGGGAAAATTTTGAAGTTGGGATACTTCGAGTGGAGTGGGTTATTCGTTGGTGATCAAGATACCATGAGGTGTTAGATTCAAGTGCTCTTGTTGTAAAGGTTTGTCAAGCACCTTGAAGCTTGGTGGTTTAGTGGATATCTCAATTGCGATTGAGAAGAGTGGACGTAGGCAAAGAGATTGTGCCGAACCACTATATATCGTTGTGTATTATCTCTCTCAACTCAAACTCATTTATATTCTTGTCATTTATATTTATACAAGTGTTTTGGAAAGTACAAGATCCTTGTAAGTACTTAAGAATTGACTTAAGCCCTTGGAAAAATACTAGTACAAGCATTTGAGTCATTTAAATTCAAAGTAATTTAAGCTTCCGCAAAAATTATTCATTGTTGTTGAGATACTCAATTCACCCCCCTCTTGAGTATCCGTGCTACGTGACTTACAAGTCATTGAGCTTGATGAAGTAAGTCGCCTTTCCGGTCATATGCCTTGAACATCCACTATCTAGATACCACAAGTCTTTCCTCTTTTGGGATGCAAGGCAAATCTGAAATGAACTCATGAAACTATTTTCTCAACAATCACTCACAATGAAACTTTAGGTATCCAAATGTACTTGGATCCCTTGATGTTAATTCTCCTTGGCTGTCCAAGGGCATTAAAATCACTCACAATCTTGTACACTTGGTTACCAACTATTTTCTCAACAATGAAACATTGAGGAGGGATGTGACCTTGCCTATTACACTTAAAGCAATGATTTCCTTTAGTTTTCCTTCTCTGAAATGACTTTGGTGGTGGCTAGTTTTTAGTATTGGAAGTTGCTGCACTAGCTTTTACAAACTTAGTTTCAGAATTGGCACCACTTCCAGCACTATAATCGATCCCACTTTTCATGGAGATTGGTCTTTGGTAGCTCAATAACTTATCCAAGTGATTGGAGTTGTTAGTGAATTTTTCTAAATCCTTTTTAAGACCCTCAATCACTCCACAAAGTCTTTTATTTTCAGCTATAAGATCTATTGAAGGTGAAACTGGTTGCTTGCCTTTAAACTTAGCAATTTCAGATTTCAAAAACCTATTTTCTTCTAACAAATCAGCAGCACCTTCAGTTTCCTTCAATTTTTCTTTGAAGAAATCATTCTCATTTTTCAAAGCAACAATTTCAGATTTACACTTGTTATATTTCTCAAAAAGCATAATAGATTGTGAAGTTAAATCATCAATAACAACTTGTAAATCATCATTAGAAAGATCATTGAATGATACCTCATCTAGCACATCATTGCTAGCCATGAAGCACACATGGGCTTCTTGCTCTTGTTCATCATCAGAATCGGTGTCATTCTCCAAGTCTTCCCAAGAGGACAACAACACCTTATTCTTGCTTTTCTTTCACTTCATTTCCTTCTTTAGCTTTGGGCAATCGGTTTTGTAGTGACCAGCTTCCTTGCAATGATGACAAATGATTTTGCTGAGGTCCTTCTTGAAGCTTGAGCTTGAGCTCCTTCCCTTTCCTTTGAACTTCATGATTTTCCTCAGCCTTTTAGCAAAAAGAACCATGTCTTCATCTGTGTCTTCATCACTATCTTCATCTTCGGATTTGCTGACTTTGGTCTTGAAGGCCACTCATTTCTTCTTGCTGTCCTGTTAGGCTAGAAGCTTCCCTCTTAGTTCATCATAGGTCATCTTGTCCAAGTCATTTCTTTCAGCAATGGCTGTCGCTATGGATTCCCACTGTTTAGTGAGACTTCTCAGTGTTTTCCTCACAAGAGTTTTCTTAGAGCTGTACATTCCCATACCATCAAGATCATTGATGATGATTGGGAATCTCTCAAACATTTCATCCATAGTCTCATCTTCCTTCATGCTGAACATCTCATACTCAGTTCTAAGCATGTTTATTCTTGTTTCCCTCACTTGTTTTGTTCCCTCATAGGTAACTTGAAATTTGTCCCAACTTTCCTTCGCTGTTTTGCATCTTGAAACCTTCCTGAATTCCTCAGGTGTGATGGCACAGTGCATCATGTTGACTGCCTTGGCATTGAGTTCGACTGTCTTCCTGTCATCTTCAGTCCATTCTTCTTCTTCTTTGGGAACCACATTTCCTTCGGTATTAGTCTTCGAAGGAATGGTAGGGTCATTCAAGACTACTTTCCACATTCTGTAGTCGACGACTTGCATGAATATTTTCATTCTTTCTTTCCAATAGGGATAGTTTTTCCCATTGAACAAGGGAGGCTGTTGCATGACTGCCCTTCAGATAAATTGTAAGAAACCAAATTGGTTTCACTTGGGGTTCCCATATTGGCCAAAGGATCTTTGCTCCAAGTTGTTATGCTTGTTGCTTGAGACCTAGCTCCTAATACCAATTGAAGGTTTGAAGTGACTCAGAGAAGGGGGGATTGAATCTGAGTACTCTTTTCGGCCAAGAAGACAAGTGTAGCTTGCTGTTTAATTTATCTCCTCGAATTACAGGGAGACAAAAACTCACTTTTATCTCCTAAAACGCAGCAGAGTAAAGAAAGCTTAAATTAAAGAGACACCAACAAGTATCCTGGTTCGGCTACCACCACTGCAGCCTACATCCAGTCTCCACCACAATCATGGTGGAATTCCATCTCTAATTTTACTGGGTTGGCAAGTTTTTCATTATTATTTTTTTTCTTTTAGTGTTCCTTACTTAGGTTTTCCGTCTCTAATTTTACTGGGTTGGCAAGTTTTTTAATTTTCTTCAACTCTTCCTACATAACCCATCATGTTTTTGACCACTTATTGCATGCAAATCCATTCTCACTCAAAGCCCAGAGCTTGATAGCAACAAATTACATTTCCCTAATTTTGCATTACACGCAATCCAACACGGCAACACTTACTGCAAACCTCCTGCACAACTGTTGCAACAAGCAACACTGTCGGGCGCATGTTACACCATTCCCAACGCGTGTCACCAACATAGGGCATCCAACCATTTCAGCATATGCTTAAAAAAAATGGCTTAAGCACCATAGCATAACCTTTTCAATATTTAATGAAAGTTACTGAAATGATCTTAATAGATTCTATATGTTCGTTACCATGGCAAATTAGAATCCAAATATCAAGAATACCGTGGATAATGTTGTTCTGATGTTGGCTAAACCCTTCAAATTGAGCGATTTTACGCACGATTGTGTTAGATACAAAGGTTATCATGACAAACCATTGAATGCGGTTAAATTTCAAGTCCTCTTTTTTATTTAAATTCTAACTTGACAGCATAATAGATCTACGATTAGATAAGCTGTTTCGGTTAGTTTTTGGAGAGTCAAACTCACAAAATGAGCTATATATCCCTTTTTTGAGAAGGTTGGGACAATTATGTGTTTAAAATAATGAAGGACATATTTGTTTTAAAATTAAAAAGCTTAGGCATACTAATTTGTCTTTTTCCGTTACTTACGAGAAATTGAGAATTGAAATAGAAACTAGAAACAGTGAGTAGCTAGCTCGTTTCTTTCAAATAGTGGCCAAACTAAAAGTCTCATTTAGATTTGGGTCCCACGAACTACTCGGCGTGAATTAAGGGGGGAAAAGGAAAAGTCTTGAAGCTATTGTGGTGAACCCAAAAGCAAAGCAAAAATGGAGGTGCAGCAATGGTGGAGGCTCAGGTTCTCCTTCAAGAACGCAACCATGGTGGTGTGTTTCATTAACGTGATCACTGCACTCTTCTTGCTCCATGGATTCCTCACTTCTTCCTACACCCGCAACAAACACTCCTCACCTAACTCCGACTCAGGTTAGTCTCTCTCTCAAATTTGGTTGAGGCTTGTGGAATTTTCTAGGGTTTTGAATTCCATTCGATCATAGTAGTTGCATAATTTTGTCGAAATTCCTTCAATTTAATTTCTTAACGAATCGTTATTGCATAGTTTCCATTCCATATTCTTATGAATTTGACATTTTCTCTTAAATGGCTACAGATATTTTTCTTTTTTCTTTTTTAATTTGAATTTTTATTTTTCGATTTTGTGCTCTATACTTTGAACTTAAATGACGAATGATCCAATTTCAAATTGAGAAT
Organism: Stylosanthes scabra; assembly: GCA_036250425.1. NCBI lineage: Eukaryota > Viridiplantae > Streptophyta > Magnoliopsida > Fabales > Fabaceae > Stylosanthes > Stylosanthes scabra. The sequence goes on along the minus strand of JASCZI010273200.1, from coordinate 9,817 downwards.
ATAATTTTTCTTGCAGTCCTCGGTATGATTTTGGTTTCAGTCAATAATTCATCTCAATTGATATTATTTGAGCATTGAAAGAATCAAAGTAAGGGGCCAATGGGGCACCCTACAAGATCTTACAGAGAAAAACTGAGTTTTAATGTCAGTGTGGGTAAAACAAAAATGGTAGAGAAGTGGTTTTCAGTACTGGGTATGATAACTTAAATGTTCAAAGAGCATTTTGCATTTTTCTCATATCAGCTTTGGGGGTTGTATTGTAGGTTATCCTTAACCTTGAAATTTGAAATTATGGGTGGTCTCTGAAATTTTTTATGTTGGTTTATATAATAAAGCTGTGGCAAAAACATGATTGCTGGACAATAGCCATGTACAAAAGGTGTGACTTACAAATTATATGCAAGCCAAGCCTCTCTCCTTACCCTTCCTTTATTTTCTTTTCACAATCCTGAAATGAATCTTTTTCAGCTGATCCAAGTCTTATGAGTTGGTGTTCTATATCGAAGTTTTTTCCACATATTGTTGGCTGCCTTGCAATAACCAAAAAATTTTGAATATATTTGCATCTTCTACATCCATTGGATACACTTATCAGGCAATAAACTACAGGAAATTGTTTTAGTCTGGCATGGAAAATGGTAATAATGAAAACATGATTAGCCTGTGCAGAATTGCCTTATCAATCCATTTGAAATTATAAGATGTGGTGCGCACTGTAATTTATTTATTTATTTTTGTTTTTTTGCTTTTTGTTCGGAGCACACTTGAATTAATTTTATGGTTGTCCCATTTTATACTTAGCATACTTGTTATTAAATATAGTTGTTGTCATGAATCGATGTCTCAAAATCTTTAGCTATTTGATGTGAATGGAGAAATGCTCCCTCAATCAATCACGTTAAGCTTAAAGTGAGGATACGGTGTCCACATTCCACCATCTTGCATTGAATTGTATGAGCTGTGTAATAATTGGCAGAAAGATACTTTAACTGGAATAGAAATTGGCAGAAAGACCAAGGGAGTTTTTCTATTTTCCAAAAATGGAAAATTCTTGCATCTTAAATTTTACACTGACTCTAATTGTGAAATACTTATATAATTGGTACATTGTTTGACTTATATTGAAATTGATTTTATGGTATGGCGTTAACTTATAAATTGCAGCTCAATTGAGTTATATTAAGGAATCTGAGGAGATTCGTCTTGCCATGTTACCGTTGGAGCTGATAAAGAGAGTGAGTTTCAAATTGGTTTTGTTATTTATATTTAAAGTTTCTTGCAAAATAGTATTTCCTGAGAATGACTTGTTCCCAGGATGCCCAAAGTAGAATTGTTATTCTAGAAGAAACATTAAACTTCATTTTTTGTTAAAAATTTATCCTTTAGCAAGAATATTGTCAACCTTAAAGAGGTCATTTTTCAAGTCATTCAAGAAGCACTTCCCCTATAGTTGTTTCTCAGTGTACTGGACTTTATTAAGCAACTTCCCACATCTGCATGTCTTCAGCCATATTCTTCGTGTTTTCGCTTCATTGTCATGTTAACCAATGCTGACTGGAAGTGAACATGAAAGGAGGAACGTAATACTGTTACATAGCATGACACTATATCGTCGTTCTACTGCCTCAATGAAATTCAAAAACCTGTAATTTTCTCCAGGACAAAGTCTGGTCACAGGAATAGAAACTGTGGAATTTTAATTCTGCAGCTTTTCCTATGAAACCCTCATTGATGTTAATCGACACTCTGATCTCCAATTTGTCCATTTTTCTCTGAATTTAGATTGAAAAGTCAAACATCATGGATAGTTAGAGTGTGGCCATGTGGTATTTTGAACTTAGTATTATAATTAATTTTTTCAACATGGCTATAATTTTATACACAAGAAATCCCTATTCTCTTGAGCTTTTCCATTTTTGCATTTTGCAGTTTTTACCATGAAAAACTGGAAGTACTAATATGTTATGCCTTATGTTTTTTGTATGTCATGTATTTTAGTATAATAATCTGAATCACAAGTGAGCTTTAGTCATAAATAACTGAAAATTAACCTTATAATATTGACAACTAAGATTTATTAAACTTTTGGGTGGGCCAATATTTGTTATTCAAAACCACAAAAGTGTTGTTTGACTTTCTTTGAGGAGCTGGTAATGGATCAGAAATGTTTTATTCAATGACCAGTTGTTCAGGTTATGATGAATTTTTGCACGAATGATTTCTCCGTGACTGTGAATGTCTTACTTAATAGGTGAGAGAGATTGAACAGGAAGTATACACTGAATCAGAAACAGCTGAGAAGAAAGGCTCGAAGCAGACTGCTGCAGTTGATCTGTCTAAAAGGTTAAAAGATATCCGCTCCTTAAATGATGCTGCCAGCTTGAAAGGTATCCCTCTTTTCTCCTTGTAAAATGTACTTTGATTTCTGCTCTCATATACATGCATATGCTCAAAGAACCGAATATGACATGCTCATTACTTCTCTGTTGTCGGAAAAATATAAACTGATTTGAAGTTTTTCCATGGAGTCTTAATTTCATTATATTTGGGTCACCATTGTGACAATTCAACATGACATATGCACGAGGGTCTTTCATTGGTTCTGTAAAGCTTATACGGTTAGAATTAATAAATTCCATGTTGGCTTATAAATAAATATTTATTGTTAAACAAATGATGAGTTACTTAAGACACCAAAAAAAAAAAAATGATGAGTTACTTAATTTAGTGCATTCTTTTTCTTTTGACATGGGCTTGGGTAGACATGCATCTTCTGCCAGAAATATTTCAAATCTTTTACTTTCTAAATCCTAACAATTTTCTCATTTGCATATCACTCCAAACCTCTGAAACTCTAAAGTCCCGTTTCGTAACTGACTTAAGATACAAAACTTGGAGATATTGGGATAATAGAGACGAAGAAAATCTGTAACTATTGTTCCCTTATTTTTAGTGGGAAGAGAATACAAAGATAGTCCATCTTGGAATAAAAATATTTTTTCCATCCTTCTCAATTTGTACAGTCTCCATATGCAGCCTGAGCTTCAGTGTGCTGCCCCTGTTACAAAGGTAGCCAATGTTGCTTTTTATTGTTGTTCCAAAATTCTGATTTTTGTAGTATATGATTTCATTCAAGCTGATTTCCTACTGAACCAACAAACTCATACCAACAATAACACATGCATCATTTTGATTGATAGTTTTGTAATTCTCCTTGTTTACTTGATTTCAATATGTTCAAACCGCCATTTTTGAGTTGAGGATTCCTTGGTTTTAAGCATACCAAGAATTACACTGCCAATGGTTTGATTTCCTTTTTATATTTGCAATTATCAGCTTTGGAGGAATGGCGTAAAAGAAAGATGGAGAGGGCCAGACAAAGACAAATGGAGAAAAACGGAACAACCTCTTCTCAAGCTTGAGAACTATATAACCTTTGGTAATGCCGAATTTAACTCCTTTAAAGTGAGAACATTGGAAAGGCGAGAAAGTGAGAGCACTAATTACCATTGAATCCATTAAATCTATAACTGCCATTATATGTGAGTACAACTAACTTGATTCAAGGTTAATTGAAGAGTCACTTTCTCACTTTATCAACATCATTACTTTATAAGAAGCCCAATCCAATAGTAATCATTAGTGCACACACTGTATAGCAACCATCATAAGCCGGTGCTCTTAATATTATCATCATAGCTGACTTCTGCTGTAAATGCTATTTCCTCTAAGACACAATTTGGTTGTGCTTGCACAACCCTGTGGTTCATCTACTTTTTACATTGTGGTTCTTGTTTAACAGAGATACCATATCATTCCATGTGATCTTGTTTGCTTGCTTCATGCGTGAATTGAAGCAAAAGTCATAATTGTCAAGATTTTAAGTGCAATAGATGTTGAAATGAGTTTGAGATAATACTTATAGAACATCCACTAACTTAAGATTTTAAGTAATGTTTCTCCCTTGCTGTTTATTCCCTTGCTTTTTCTTCTCATTCTCAATCTCTCTCTCTCCCCCTCTCTCTCTATATAAGTAGTGCCAGTAACCAACACAATATTAGTCAATAATAGCCAACAAAAAGTTATCATCCAAAATGAAAAAATAGATCATTTAGAAATAAAATTCTGTTCATTCAAAATTAAAAAATAAATCATCCAAAACTAAAAAGCAAATAATAAAAGAGTAAAATATCAACGAGACCCCCGATAATGACATCGAAAATTAAGGAGGCCCCCAATAAAAAAAAACCCTAAATTCGGCCCCTATTATTAATCTATGTTTGCCAAGTTAGTCTTTCTTCCAATGGGATGATTCAAACGTTAACAGAGTTGGTTGATGTGTCATGTAAATAGGATGAGCTGTAGCTGATGTAAAAACTTGGAGGTGTAAAGTCCAAATGGGGTCAAGCCGGCCCCTGATTTATTTTGTACCTTTCGCTCAATGAGAAAATAGGTCATATTCTACAGGATCAAACCTGAGGGACTTGAGGAATGATGGAATGGAAGAAAAAAAAAAAAAATAAGTAAAATGCAGTAGAAGAGTCCTGATTCTAAATGAACAAATTTGTAGAATTGAGAATGAAGTTTTCATTTTGTATGACAAAAACAATTTTCCTCTTTCTCTCTCTTACACAAACACCCTTTCTTCTTATATGTAATTATGCAAAACCACAAGACAAAAATGCTAACGATGGAGTATAAATGGGAGATCGGAAGAAATGAAAGTGGTGGGTGATGAACAAGAGTGGAAGAGAGGGGGTATGGCGTTGGAAAATGAATAAATGGAAGATAGGAAACTATTCTGTGCAAATAAAGGGACTTGAAGTAATTAGGGTTCATCAACGGAAGGAATAAGATGAAGATCAATATTGGTAGTCTATCTTATATGTCACTTAACGGATAAATCATCACTTAACTTGCCACGTATGTATGTTCCATTGGATTAATACTGAATTGTCAAACGAAATGGCTAAATTATCAAACGTTTATAAAAATCAAGGGCCAGGATATGTATTTTTTCTTAATAAGGGCCTCTGTTAGTCAATAGCACGAATACTCAAGAGGGGAGTGAATTGAGTATCTATACAACAATTATAAATTTTTGCGAATATATAAATTAACTTATAATTAAACAACTCAAATGATTTGTACTAGTATTTTTTCAAGGACTTAAGCCAATTCTTAAGTACTTACAAGGAGCTTGTACTTTCCAAAACATTTGTATAAATATAAATAATAAGAATATAAAGGAGATTGAGTTTAGAGAGATATCACACAACAATATATAGTGGTTCGGCACAACTCTTGCCTACGTCCACTCTTTCCCAATCGCAATCGAGAAGTTCCACTAAGCCACCAAGCTTCAAGGTGCTTGATAAACCTTTACAACAACGAGCACTTGAATCTAATATCTCACGGTATCTTGATCACCAACGCCTAACCCACTCCACTTGAAGTATCCTAACTTCAAGATTTTTCCTTGAGTGTTTATCTTGGTATCCTCACTGTCTATAGTGTTTATCAAGTCTCACACCCTTGGAGAATCACACTCCAAGTCACTTAAACAAATAGAAATACAATTCTTTTTAACAAAGAGAATTATAGAAAGAATGAAAGCTCTCTAGAAAGAGTAGATGAATACAATTGAAGCTCTATAAACCAAACTTTGGTTATCTCTCAAATATGTGCAAAAATCACTTTGAAATTATGTAGAAATTGAAGCATAAGCACAATAATACTTAGAATATGTGTTGTGTGTGAAATTAGACCTTAAACCATCTATTTATATCACTCCAAAGAAATTAGACCGTTGCTAATTAAGTGGGGACAAAAACTAGCCGTTTGTGCATTTATAACACTTGGGTATCGATATTCACTTTTGGGTATCGATATTCATGTGATCGTTGAGCCAAAATTTGAATTTTTGGCTCTCGGTATCGATACTCACTTTATGGGTATCGGTACCCACGGCGTTACTCCCTGAGTAACCTTACTCCGGGGTGGGTATCCGGTACCCTTAGTGGAAAAAGGTCAAAAACGTTTTATTATTCAAGGAAATGTTTCTAAACATGTTATAATCATCTTCTAAGCCATAGTAACTTTGAAAACAAGTTTCTAAACGCTTTTGGCTAGCATATATAATATGGTTTTGTTTATAAATCAAAACACTTTCGAAAACACTTTATAAAACGTTTCTTAAAACGTTTTCTAAGTGCGTGTGTGAGAGATATATTAAATTTTGGTTTTTGACAAGAAGTTTACCTAAGTCCTAAGATACTAAACCATTTTCAAAGCTTGCAGACTCGTCTTCTTGTCTTGTTGCTTGCTTTCAACTCTTATCATCAACTTCAATGGTTGTCATTCATCAAAACCTAATCAAATAAACTTATGCATATTGTAACATAGTTAACAATTTTCACCTTTTTGATAATGACAAACATTTTGAGGATATGAACATTACTGAAAGGGTTTGAAAGAAACAGTTTAAAAAACATTGCTATATGCACATGGTTATAAAAACGTTGCCAGAGTTCCCCCCGAACTTATGCATTATTCCCCCGAAAAACGTGCATACCAATTTTCATATAATCAGAAAGATAAATTCATTTGCGGAAGCAGCATATTTTTTCTCAAAACACATATTTTCTTCTTTTTGGAAACAACATATCTTCAAAACCTTCCATTTTCCCCTTTTGGCATTATCAAAAAGAAAAGAAGAGAATATTGATATCAATTATGTTTCACCCTTTTGATATAAATATCATAAGTTATATAAAACACAGAAATCAACTAATAATGTCTAAATAGGTATACCAAGCCTATTAAGTCTTCATCAAAACAATTATCATAAATAAATATTCAAAAACTTCACAAAAAAGATGCCGTTTTTCAATGTTTTCATCAATTTACATCCGTTGACGTCATTGGGGTGATTTTTCATGATTCGTTGGTGATATCGAACATTCTTCTTGTTGAAGTTCAAGTCGCATATCACTTTACAGCATTAATCTTCCCCCTTAATTTTGTAAATATATGGATGTTGCTTGTTGACTCCTTTTATCTTCTTAATACTTGAAGAAGAACATTAAATTGACTTATTTGAGGTAAAGTGCCTACAAAACAATTAAAAATGCATTTTTGGTACCCACATAAATTTGGGTCCTTGGTGGTTAGAATAAGCAAATTGCCCATATGAATCCAATCCCATGTTTTGGCTATGATAACTCATATGCTTAATTTTTGTAAAACAAACGGGTTCAATATGTCCTATTTTGTTACAATAATGACATATAACAAGGGTTATGCATCCTAGGCAATTTTTTATATGGTTGGCTAACAGGTTGTCTATATGCATTATAATCATTGTTTCTAAATGATGCATGTTTAGGAGGTTGCCATTTAATCTTGTTTCTCCTAAATTTACTAGCATGTTTTTGAGCTTGTGGTTGATTAATGAGTTTCCTAGCAACTTTGTTTTCCTTTAAAGAACTGGGATTGTTTATATCATACCATATTCCTTCTCTATCATTAACATACTTTTGCCTACTCAAAATTTTATCTAAGTTCATAGATGATGCATTGAACTTTGCTAAGATACTTTTAAACATTTCTATTTTATTAACATGCTCCTTACAAGATTTATATGAATCATTTTCGGAGTTTAATTTTAGTTCCCCAAGACTTTTGTTTTCATTTTTAAAAAACTCAATCTCTTTTTGAAATTCAGTATTAGTTTTCTTCATCAAAGAAAATTCTCGGGCAACTTTAACAAACTCTTCATATAATGAGTCATATGCATCTTGTAGCTCATTATAGTTGAGTTAGAATCATTTACCTCATTTTCATTTGCCATGAGACAAATGTTTGCAACTTCGCCTTCATCGGAGGAGGTGGAAGAGTCGTCTTCATTTTCCCATGAAACATATGCCTTATGTTTCTTTTTGTATTTCTTCTCCTTTTGATTCTTTCGGCAATTTGGTTTGATATGCTCAACTTCGCCACATTCGTAGCACTTTGGTGGTTTGCTTTTATGCTGTAAGTTATTGCTTTTTCTTCGTATGAACCTATTAAATTTCTTTAATAGGAGCTTGAATTCTTCATCTTCATCTTCGGTCTTTTTATCATCATCTTCTTCATAGTCTTCTTTTTCTTTGTGTGAGGAGGATGCTTTGAGTGCAAGACTTTTCTTCTTGTTTTTCCCATGTTGAGAGTTGAGGATTGTCATCTCATATGTTAAGAGATTTCCTCTTAGTTGATCAAACGTGAGTTGATCATAGTTCATCCCTTCTTGTCTGGCGCTTACTTTAGTATTCCACTTTGGATTAAGCTTCGAAGCACTTTGCTTACAATCTCCTTCTTGGAAAATTTATTTCCAAGCATGGAGTTAAATATCAAATTGGCCCCTCAAATTTGGGGCTATAATCAAATTGGCTCCTGAAATTCAAATGGCATCAAATTGACCCCTCATTTTTACAGTTGTGACTCACGTTGGCCCTTTTGTGATTCTAAGTAAAAAAAAATGCAAATGTGATCGTTAATTGTCCACGTTGGACTCTAATAAAACAATGTCTTGATGAGTTCAGGCCAAAACAACATTAAAATAACGTCGTTTGAAGGTAAAAGAAGTTAAAATCTCTCTTTTAATGTGTCATATGAGATCAAATGTTTGTAAACAAAGTGCTTCAAACATTATATTTTGGTGATGTTTTGGCGCGAACACATTACGCTGTCATTTTATTAGAGCCCAGCGTTGCGAATTAACGACCACATCTGCATTTTTTTGATAAAGATCCACAAAAGGGCCAATATGAGTCACAATCGTAAAAGTGAGGGGTCAATTTGATACCATTTGAATTTCAATGACTAATTTGATCATAACCCCAAATTTCAGGGGCCAATTTAATATTTAACTCTCCAAGCATGTTTAACCCATTGAAGATTTTAGAGAATCGTTCAAGGGCGTCTTCGATTTTCTCTTCTTCCTTCATTTTGAATGTCTCATATTCATGAATCAGCATGTTGATTTTTAATTCTTTGACATGAGCTGTTCCTTCATATGTGATTTCAAGTTTATCCCATATTTTCTTCGCGGTTTCGCAATTTGAAATCTTCATGTAATCATTTTCATTGAGAGCACAATGAAAAAAGTTGATCGCCTTGTCATTTAATGACACATTCTTCCAATCATCTTCACTATACTCTCTTTCGAGTTTTGGAGTTTCACTTTCGGAGGTTATTTCTCCTATTTTGACACTTCTTTTCTTCATTGGTATTTGATTACCTTCTTCAATCACTTTCCATATTCTAACATCTTGTGCTCGAATCCATATTCTCATTTTGTTCTTCCAATAAGAATAATTTGATCCATTAAAGAGCGGTGGATGAAAAGTTGAATATCCTTCGCTTGTACAGATGTTGTAGTTGTAACTCGTGCTTTGCCCGTCCATGATCTACACTCTCAAATTGTTAAGCTTTTCAGAGAGTTAAGCTCTGATACCACTTGTTAGTCAATAGCACGGATACTCAAGAGGGGTGAATTGAGTATCTATACAACAATTATAAATTTTACGAATATATAAATTAACTTATAATTAAACAACTCAAATGATTTGTACTAGTATTTTTCCAAGGACTTAAGCCAATTCTTAAGTAGTTACAAGGAGCTTGTACTTTCCAAAACACTTGTATAAATATAAATAACAAGAATATAAAGGAGATTTGTTAGTCACAATGCACAACACTCAAGAGGGGGGGTGAATTGAGTGTTTAAACAACAATAGATAATTTTTCGCGGAAGTGTAAATATCTAAGAATAAAG
>JASCZI010273199.1:749-15345 GCA_036250425.1 Stylosanthes scabra | reverse complement strand
GCGGCCACCAATCACTATGCGGCACTATGCCGCATAGTAACCCAATAAATCATGGTCGTCCATTCCTAATCAAGTTACTATGTTGCATAGTAAATGAATTATAGCCATTCATTCCTTTTCATGTAATAGTAAATCTTTTACTATAAATAGGGCTATGATTTCATAAGTTTTTCATATCCAGAAATCAATAAGAATTTCATATTCTTTCTCTCTATAGTTTTCTCTCTTCCTTTTCTATTATTATCTCTTCTATAGCTTTAATAGCTTGAGTTCTATAACAGGTTCAAATTATAATAAACTAAGGATGCTAACTTTTTAATAATATATAATTTTCACAATTAAGATACAAAATTTAAAAATAATTTATTAAAAGTACCAAATATGTTGTTGTTTTGTTAGGATTGAAGAAGACAATGTTGAGGTCTCAACGACATTCTAGTGTAATGAGATTAAATGTATTTTAATATGTAGATATATAGATTTAGTCTTTTAGCTATTATTTCTTTTTTCTTATTCGATTGCCATGTAATATAAGTAGGAATTGGTATTATTGAGTTGAGGGAGCCAACCCAAAAACTCCGTTTCTATCCCATTTTATTTTCATCCCTTTCGTATTTTTGCTAACTAGATCCTTAGTTTAGGAACTGAAAATCCCACACATTTATTAATTAGAAAATGAGTTTACTTTCATGTATTAATAGGATAAAATATTTTACATACTCATCAAATTACGTTTATTCTTTTAGACGACTATTCAGTTGGTCATTATAAAAGATAATTTTTTTCTCACAAAATATTATGTAATTAGATACATATAGAAAATTATTTTATTTTTTATATGTACATTATAATAATAGTGTATTAAAATTAATAAAAGTAAATAATATTAATTAGTGAGGATAAATAAAAACACTAAACTCATACATAATAGGGTACAGTGGTTGGGCTGAAGGCAAGAAGAATGAAAAAAGTCTGAGAAACCTGAGGTGGATGGATAGTGAGGACTTATTAGTTAACTTATTAGTTCAGTTAAGTAAGTATTGAGTACGGTGTTCATGAAATCGGGTGCAGTCCAGATCTCTCCTAATCCAGACGTGGCTCAAAATATACATCAAATTTATTTTTTAGACCCTAATTCGATCCTAAACCGATGAAATTCTTCAATTTTGTGCCGAGTGAAGCCCGGGTGAAAATCGGGTCTTCTCCGATCAAAATTCAAAAATAATATAACCTTAACATAATAAAATAAATATTTAATTTTCATGCAGATAAAATATAATATAACCTTAACATAATAAAATACAATATTAGAATGTAACTTTAACTTTCAAGTGTAGTCCAATTTTTTTAAAAAAATATAATTTTTAAATAACATAATTAGGTTAAATGAGTTTGAAAAATGAGTAGAGTGAGTCTTAAATAAAAAGTGGATCAAATGAATAAAAATTACATAATCACATAATTATATTTCATTGTTCACTAATTTATTTTATATCCACACTATTATATTATTTAAAAATTATAATTATATATATACCAACGGACTATCAGACTAGGACCGGATAACCCAAACCTAGACCCAGTCCCATTTTATACTTTTATCGGGTTGATTTTGTTGGTTTCGATTTTAATTCGGACCGTATTAAAATCGGATAAAAAATACCCAAATTTCATTAGGTCCGAAACACTCCTAGTATTGAGATTTAAATTTGGTCATCTCGAAACCCTTAAATCGAATCTAAATTCGTAACACAATAGTCCTCTACCTATTAAATCCGGAAATACAATGAGAAAAAAAAATACAGAGGGCACATGACGGTGGCAGAGGGAGAGTGTGAAAATGAATGGGCGTCATGTCTGTCTGTGTTGGTTTAACGACGCTGTGCAGTGCAAGGTGGGGTTTCTCGGTGACGCTATGCGGGTGGGTCTTGTCAACATGATTACATTTGCATGCCCCATTCTCTTCTTTTCTTTTCTCTTCAAATATTATTGTGTGGTGTTTCGTTCATTCATCCACTCAATCTTAAAAACCCACAATGAATCAATCACATTTACACTCAATCAGTCACCCATCATTTCCTTGTCCCCTCTTTCTTTCTTTCTTTCACTTCAACGCCAACCACCACACCTCTCCCACTATCCTTCCTAAAACAATTCAATTTTCTTAATATTTTTTTCTACGTTTATCCTCCTAACCTTACGCAAAGGAAAATTTGTTCAAGTAATTTTGGTCCTTAATTTTTTATTATAGATATATAACAATAATAAAATCTTATCTCAATAGTTGAGATTAGCTATATGAGTTAAATAATGTCATTAGAATCTATTATATATCATATTTAAAAAAAAAATAATTTATATGTAAATTTTATTTGATCATTTCATAGATAATTTTTTAGGATATTTTTCTTTCTTTTACCTATTTGTTCATCTTTCATTTCATTTATCTTCATAATCAAATATTCTATCAATTTTCTTCTCATATGATCAAACTATTTCAGAGACGATTCTACTATTTTTTAATAATTTTAATTATAAAGAAGTAGTAACCAACTTGAAAGTTGAAACTTGAATTTTAATCCATTTAATTTATTTATATAAAACAAAATAAATACTTAATAAACATTTTGTCTTTTGTCAACTTTATTTATCAAAATGTTATATTTTTATTATAAGTAAATCGCATTGACATCCTTTCTTTTACTAATTATCTCTTAAATCGCAAGAACATTTATTGTTTTAATATAGCTTACACCCTTTGCGACTATTTTGTTTAAAAATACAATGAGCAAGGTATAAAAGATAAAAAATAGCAGAAACCCTGTCATTTTTTGTCACCATTAAAGCTTTTAATTTCTTGCAATTATCATGTACCTTCTACGATTTAAGAGATAATTAGTAAAAAGAAGAATGTCATTGCGGTTTACTTATTAAAAAAATAGAACATTTTGATAAACAAAATTAAAAAAAAATAAAATGTTTATTAAATATTTATATTGTTTTATGTAAATAAATTTAACATGGGAAGCATTTCTCAGAGAATTGATGATTAAAATTAAAATTTAATTTTAATGTATTATCTATTTCAAAGAAATATCTATATATATTTAATTAAATATTATTAGATTATTAAAAATAATGGTAATATTGTTTGTACCATTGTACACTTTCTTACATTTTATTTACAACACGAAAAATATAAATATCAGCACAGAAAATTCACAAAACAGATAAATATAATATACAATGGAATAGAAACAATTACGTATAGCACAAAAATAGTGTACATTAATACAGAAATCAAAATAGAAAAAAAAAAGATAAGATGTGTATAAATGTGTACAGTGTACGTAGATTAATTCTAAAAATAAATATTTCTAATATCTATCACATAAATGATCATTAAAAAACTATAATTCTAAGTGAACAAGTGATTTTACCAACCAAGTGACTAGCTAAGCAAATTCATTCACGCGCCTCTTTCCCTTATTATAACGTCTTCTTTCGTTCGCGCCAATTTCATTTTCCTTCTTTCGTTCGCTTTTCTTCTTCTTAGCTTTGTTTTTCTTCTTCAAAAACGTTGTCTACAATGTTGTTGATTTCCCTCATGATTGGTGATTCTGGTTCGTTCTTCTGCAGCATTCTTCTACAACAACAGCAGTAGCAGCACCAACAACAGCAGCAATATAAAACAAAGAAGAAGAACAACAACAACATCAATAACAACAACAATAATAATAGCAATGTAAAATAGAGAAGAAGAAGAAGAAGATTTTATTTTTATACATTATTGTTTTTTATTTCGGTGCAATTTTGAGTTTTATATGATTTCCTTAATTTTGAATTTTACAACAACAACAGCAACACCAACAACAACAATATAAAACAAAGAAGAAGAAGAAAAAGAACAACAACAATAATAATAGAAATGTAAATCGGAGAAGAAGAAGAAGAAGAAGAAAAAGAAGATGATGATGATGATGATGATTTTATTTCTATACATTATTATTTTATATTTCGGTGCAGTATACCTTTATATTTATGTATATTATTATTTTTTTATTTCGTTGCAGTTTTGAGTTTTACATGATTTCCTTAGTTTTGAGTTTTACAACAACAGTAGCAGCAGTAGCAATAACAACAACAACAATGACGGCGATAGCAACAATTACAACAACAGCAGCAGCAGCAACAACAACAACAAAAACGAAAAAGAAGTTGCAGCAGACATGAAAGAAGAAGAAGAAGACGAAGAAGAAGGGAAGAAGAAGTTACAAACATGAAAGAAGAAGAAGAAGAAGAAGAAGACAACGACAACAACGATGACGATGGGGAAGAAGATGACAACGATGATGATGACGACAAAAAAGAAAGAATAAGACGACGATAACGAAGGAGGAGAAGAAGAATGTGGCGTTGGTGAAGAGCGCGTATATCATGCTCTTTTTGGTTGAAAGTAGTATTATTTTTTTCAAGTTTACTTGGTTAATAATTTAGTTGGTAAAAACACTTGTTCAAATAGTATTATTAATTAAAAATAAATGTGCAAAAATTTGTACACTTTTAATATTTTTAGAATATTAAAATCGAGATGGATGATTTATAAAAAAATTTTATTAGATTATACGATCTTATTATTAGGATTTTTTTTACTTATTCGTTAGATTTGTTAGTATTTTAATCTTTTAGGATCAATTTTGGTATATAGCACAAAAAGAAAAGCTCAAAGGCTAACTTTATTTAAAAATTAGTTCTTAATGTCATTTGTTTCTAAGACAAGCCTAAGTTAACAATTTTCGTTTATTATGATCAATAATTTTGGTGAGTAAATATACTACGGTAATACTACATGTATATCTATTTTCTCCAACCAAGTCAAACCAAGTGATCTACTCACACTCTCACTTATTTACGCATGAAATCATGAATAGAATATTTCTATTAGAACGAACAGAAAATTTAAGACCAACGAACATATTTTTAAAAATAAGTTCACGAACAAAAAAAATTAATAATAACTAGATCAAATTCAATATTACGAACATAATATTACTACTGGAATGAACAAAAAATTTAAAAGCAAACGAACAAGTTTTAAAAATAATAAAACCTGTTCATGTCAACTCTAAAAACATGTTCGTTGTACATATAAATTTCTGTTCATTTTTAGTGAACAGTAAGCGCATGAATAGTAATAACTTTGTTGGACTTGGTTAGAAAAAATAGGTGTACGTTTAGAATTATCCAATATACTAATATATTTGGAATTTTTTTTGAATAATTCTAGTTGTACACCTATTTTACCTAATCAAGTCTAATCAAGTTATTTATTTTATACAAAAGATAAGTTCATTTTCATATCAAAAAATAAAAACTTGTTTTTATATTATTTTTGTACTATTTAATATCAAAATATATTTTATTTGACATAAATTTTAATGACATAGTTGAACTTAATTACGTAAATTAAATATACATCTACCA
The DNA here is from genome assembly GCA_036250425.1 of Stylosanthes scabra. NCBI lineage: Eukaryota > Viridiplantae > Streptophyta > Magnoliopsida > Fabales > Fabaceae > Stylosanthes > Stylosanthes scabra. Next base: position 9,861 of record JASCZI010273199.1, on the reverse strand, counting down.
TTATCCATTTTAAAAATATGTTAACTGACGAGCTGAGTAAATGCGAAACAATTCAAATAAACTCTTAAAATAAATGTGTATGGATGAAAATCAAATTTTTGAGAATTGGACTTAGATTAGTCGATTTGACAGAAAAAATCGAAAATCGAGCTCCTATTCAATCTGAATCAAGTAAAATATTGATCAATAAAAAATTGATTAAACTAATGATTAACCAATGAACCTATTAAATTAGTTCAATTTTTAATGAAAAATCAATTTTTAAAAAAATTAATAATATTATATTTTAAATTATGTTATATTAAATTTTAAATTATTTTATTATATATTTAAGTAAATGATTCCAACCTTAGAGCCTGATCAGATTTTTAAATCGTTGAATCTGTCACTTTATTGGTTAATAACCAGTCCGATTCTCATGAGCAAGATGAAAATTGATCCTAAAATACAATGAGGTTGTTAAATGTTCGACTTAGAAGAAAGTGAAGAAACAATGGAGTGATGGGAGAAGATTAAGAATATTAATAGGGGGGCCCTTTATCCGCCATGGTGTGGCCCAGTTGGTAACTGAATGGCCCATCACTTTCTCTTTCTCTCAGATTTACAAGACACATCGCGCGCAAGGCACGGGCGTAAAATTTTACTTCTCTATTTATGACTTATCACTTATCAGGCCCACCCCAAACACACGTCTTTTCTCACTATCTTTAACCACTATTCCTTCCTAACCCAAAGAAAAAAGAAAAACAAACAAATTCACCTCTGAATAATTCTGAAAACTGCAACAATAAACTTATAAATCACATAAAAATATTTGAATAAATAGACAATAAAAAAAGTTAGACTAGACAAAATTACACACACAAAATTTAAAATGAAAAAAATTCACTTTAAAAATATTTAACAATTAACAAAAATAACTTAATATATTACTTTTATGTATTTTATATAACTGCGACAAATATTAATGCCAAATATATATCCATTACATTGACATATTTTTCTATCTCTATGAAAATCCATATAGCTGGTTACCAAAAAAATGTTATTTTCTTCAATGAAGACTTCTTATAACAAAGAAGAATCATATCATATAAACTGCATATTATTATGGGTCAACTCTCCAATAATTGACGTTGGTTAGAGAATATATTCTCTGAATATCTATCACAAATAATGTGTTAATGTTCAAAATGAGTTTAAGAATATGTACGGAAAAATAAAAAATAAAGGTAACAAATTTATTTATAAAGGAAAGAGAGACATGACTAGGTACATGAGGATGAATGGGCATGTGTGATATCATATTACTTTGTGCATGCTTTATTTTTGACATGTCTCCACTACGTGCTCTTCACTGTTTAGGTTGACACTTGACCCTTCACAAACCTTTTTCATTTATTTTCTTTTTTAAACATCTTATTCATTTTTTTATTTTCTATTTATTATAACATTTAGATACTATATTATACCATACGCCATACGCCACAAGCGAGACTATTGACTGGTAAACTTATGTATGGAATCGACTAATTTTATCTTCCATACAATTTTAAGGAAAAGATGTAATATAAAGATTTTAATAAATGTGAGTCCCATCAACGATGTGTATGTCATGTAATAAATATTGGATCAATGGCATGATTATTTATTACGAAAAGACCTAAAAGCTTCTCAAAATAATAAGAGATATAAATGTCAAATAACTATTTGTACAAAATGAATAAGAGCATGGAAGCAGGTATAGTGTTACAATAAATACAGGTAATGAAGACTTGTACAAAATTATAAAGCCTCAACCACTTTTTGTGCCAAATATTCATCTAAGCTCTACCTTAATTATATTGCAGTTCAAGGCTTTTAAAAAAAAAAAAAAAAAAAAACTCAGTTGACTAGTCAAATGATCTTATAATTATTATTAGGGAAGAGTATCTTTTTAGCGGCTTGCATAATAACATTTAAAAAATTATTTTTTAGTTAATTCAACATAAGTTAATTTTAAAATTTAAGTTTCTAATTTAAAATAATAAAATAATTAATAGATATTGACTGGAAAAATTAGTTACATAGCATTTTTCCTCATATTAAATAATCATTACTATTAAGTAGTGTATGTTAATTTTGACATTTGATAAGTAGTGTATGTTAATTTTAACATTTGATACAAGAGTAAGTGAAAGAATAAGATATTGGGTAATTTTTTAGGACATTTTTTATAAACAAAATTAGATATTATTTTTGTTAGCATATTCAATAATAGAGCCATTTTGGTACTTTATACAAATAATTAAGGAATTAATTACTCTTGCTCTACTTATATGTCAGTCCTTCAAGTTGGTCCCAAGGGAATGAGGGGTAGTCTAATAAGATATTTAATCATCCAAAGTTTAGACCATGATTAGGTACCCATCTTGTCATTTCTCAATACCCATTCTACGCCAAAATATCTTCCAAACAAGGTAATGGATTTGAAAATTTACCTAAACTCATAAGAATATACCCAAGAACTTCTAAAATTGATACAGATATAACAGAATTATTTTTTATAAGACAAATTTTACTCTATATATTTTACAAAAATTAAAATAAAATACAAATATAGACCCATATATATTTCTAATAAAAATAACAGTTTTTCATTTATATTTGTACCGATTACACCCTATTATATGTGTGATGATATTATCTTCTCTAAAAATTTAAATTGAGTTCTAAATGGTTTGGTGATAAAACCTACCATACCACTTACCATGTCATAAATATTTCTTCTAAGAAGTTAGGCTATTAAATAAAAGATAGATCAATAGTACTGTACCTAATATATGGTTGCAAGAAATAAATTAAAAGACTTACTCATTACTAAAAAAAAATGTGAACCGAACATTACACAAATTATGGTTGATCACATAAACTCAATAAACCATAGAATGAGCTAGAAAAGGATTAATGATTATTTCCAAAATTTACATCACATGGAACCTTATTAGTTACCCTCATCATCATCATCATCATCATCACTAATCACTAATTTTCACCCTATGATGATAATAGATCAAGCAGGGTTGCCACTACTAGCAGGACCTCCAAGTGTCAAAGCCAATCCTTGAAGATCACTCCTCATTTTATTGTTATTATTATTATTAAGGTCTTTGGATAAAGATCCATTATTGTTATTAGTGCCTCTCATTATTGGAAATGGTCTAGTAGCTATTAGATCTCTCTCTAAATGTGAATTATTATTATTACCATTAACTATCTGCTTGGAATAATCCCTCAAAATCTCAACTTTCTTTGTGTTCATCAATGTTTGATGATGAGTTGCAGGAAATGAACAATTTGGATCAGCATTGCTAGAGACTGTTCCTGCTCCCTGATAACAATTTTCAATTTGAATGTTATAAGAGACTCAAGAAGATATTTAAAGGCATTAAAATGTGACAATACAAGCAGAGTTCAGAAGCTTACAGGTGCAAACAACACTCCTCTGAAGATTCTTCCATTCACTGTTGCAGTCATCAGCAACCCCGAATCGAAGGCTCCGTCGACCTTCCCTCGGACTTCAGCACCAATCTAGGATTCAAAAGAAAATGGAAAAGGACTTTAAGTAAACATGAAAAACTGCAAAACAGAATTAGTGAATTTTGTTTTGTTAGCTTAGTTTAATTCTGAAATTTTTTAAAGCAAAATGATCTACCAAATGTTGAACGTGTCCTCGCGCTACCGCCTTCTGATCAGTGGCTTGGTATTGAGCTCCTTTTCTATCCTCAAGAACATGAACATACTGTTCTTGTGTGAGATTGCTCAAACTCAAAGATCTCCTATTACTCGAGCCATTTTCATTGCTTGGAATTCTATTGATATGTTTGAACAAATGATACCGCTGCGAATCCATGATGGATGCATTCGCTTTCTGACCCGGGGTCTGTTCTTGATCGGATTGAGATGGCGAAGAATGCTGTGAATGCGAAAGAGAATGCTCTTCTTGTTCTGAATCAACATCCCACACCTTTGCAGCTGCAATTCTTCGTTTCTTCTGCTGCAAGATACCTGCATAGAATCGCAATTTCGGTCATAACTAGTCCTTGAATGATATGAATATCCTTTCACACAAAAATTGATCTTATAAAACAAGTGATAACCACCTGAATCAAACTGATAAGGCTGCGTTTTCTCGAAAGCAACTTCGTAACCCAATTTTCCTAGTCCTCCGGTTGGTGCCATTTTCTACTTCGAAAAAACATTCGTTAGTACAAAATTTTATAAAAGAAATAAAAATATCACATGAACAAGTACATAATGAGATTCTATACCATGTTGGTATCTGCTTCTGGGATAGTAGTCCTCTTTTCTTGATTCCAGTAAGTTCCGAAAACTTTGCACATCGAAATGTTGTAGCGTCCATTTGGATGCTCCCCTCCGAGCTGCAACACTAACAATTCGTTTAGAGGACGTTCGTCTTCTCCACACCTGCTATAGAATAACATCAAATTAGCCAAAGGATATTGAAACTCAAGTGTAAAATTTGTCATATTTTATCAACAAAAGTAGGATCGGATTAACTACCCGCCGAACATGGCAATGTCCATGTCCATGACAATGGCTGTATGAGAAAACCGCCCTTGCGGCTGTTGACCATGAACATCGAGTTGAGTCCATGAACAAGTGAAGATATCAAAGACCCAAATGTCGTTATAATAACGTTTATCTCCTACCCCTCCAATGATATACACCTATAAAGTATGTAATGTTCATCTTCTTAGTTATTAGTACCATAGATTTATTACCAAGTCTTGATGAAAATGGAAATATTTCTAACTAAATATTTGAAAGAAAGAAAGAAAGAAAAAGGATGCAGAAGAACTTACCTTGGTACCAATATTCACGGCGGCATGACCGGCCCTTACTCCGGGCGAAGAACCTTGAATTTTCAGCTAGATTTGAATTGTAAATGTAAGGAAAAACCATTTAGCCCCATGAAGTTGAAAAACATGAACCAAACTCTTGTGAAGTGAAGAGGTTGGTAAAGTAAAAATGTAAGTGACTAATTACTCTTAAATTAAGACAGTGAAGCTCACATACGATGAAAATTACAAATTCGATGGTAATTAACCTCTTTCTTATCACTTTAGAAGATCATACCTTTGACCAAGTCATTGTGTCCATATCAAGCATACTAACATCTCCATGATAGTGATCACCACAATCTCCACCATACACAACAAGCTTGCTGCCAATTGCAAGAGTAGTATGACTGTCCCTCGGGACAGGGAATTCGCCTTTCAACAAAGGCGAACTCCATGTCATTGTTCTAAGGTCTAGAATGTGCAAATCATTCAAGTAGTTTGCATCGCCTTCGCCACTGCCACCAAAGACCACTATCCTATTGTCTCCAACAAGAGTGGCAGTGTGACTCTCCCTCGGCGAAGGAGGAGTCCCGTGACACATCGGCCGAGTCCACTCTTTCGTGCCAAGGTCAAGGATGTGAGTGTCATTTACCTTCTTGAAGCCATCTGTGCCACCAAACACAATCATCTTGTTCCCAACAAGAACAGCACTGTGGCTATCTCTAGGTCCCGGCTTTTCGCCCGCTGTGGCGAGCTTACTCCAGGCCATTTTCTCGAAGTCTAGACACAGAACATCGGCGAAATGCAGCCCCCCACAACAGCCCTGCAAATTTGTCAAAAACATACCATAATCATAATCATTTCAAAACATGAACCCTTTTTTTTTCAACAATGGTTAGCATTTTTCATTGGTTCAACCGTTCAAAGGCAGTGTAACCACTAATCAGCGTACAAGACTTGCATCATTTGAACTTAGAATAATGTCCATGAATTTTTTTCTTATTAATAAGAGTTATTTCTTTCTGTTAATCAAGCGATTTACTAGAAAAAGTACTTTTAAGGTTAATCTTGTCTTGCTTAACATGATAAAATGAGAGGTTTTGCAATTGATACTTAAAACTAACCATCAAGAGAAACCTAATTAAGAAAGTAACTAACTATAAGCTAAAATGAGTTTAAGTTAGTTTTGGTTAACATGATAAAATGATAGCTTTGCAATAATTAAAACCAACCATCAAGAGTCACCTAATTAAGTAATTAACTAAGCTAAATTGACTTTAAGAAGGTTAATCTTGCTTAACATGATAAAATGTGAGTTTTGCAATAATTAAAACTAACCAACATGAAACAAGAGTGAAGAGACAACTAAGTAATTAATTAAGAATTTAATATAGATATTCTCAGCACTTTTTCACCCTAAAAAAAAGAAAAAAAAATGAAGTTATGAGATTTCAAAGGAATGGAAGAATATTTCTGTTCAAGTGCATGTTCTGTAAGTTGTGAAGCATTACACAGGGAGAGTAGAAGAACAAGAACCAGAACAACAACAAAAAATGTGAATTTTTTTTCTATATTAAGAAAGCAGAAAGATGATTGTCAAAAAAAAACTAAGCATTGTCCCACTAATTACAGAAATAAATAAATATTAAATATATAAAACATGGGTGATGAGAGGAATGAGGTAAAAAACTAAAATTCAGAGAAGAAAGTGTGTTTGGTTATTAGCCAAAGATAGCAAACCAAAACAAACAAATAAAAAAAAGAAGAAAGAAAAATGACAGAAAAGCACTTCCTCAGTATATAATATAGATTAATAATAAAATAAGAAAAAAAGAAAGAAATACCCCATAGATATACATAAGAGAATTGGAGAAGCAAGCAGAGTGACCCCATCTTTCTGAAGGATTGAAACCCAAAACCTTTGGATACAACCACATTGCTGCTTTCTTCTTCTTTGATTCACTTTCAGCTACCATTGCCATTATGTTGTTCTCTTTCTCTCTCTCTCTCTCTCTCTCTCTTTCAATCTGTTTCTCTTTCTTTAATAATAATAATAAGAAGTAGTAGTAGTAGTTAGTGTTATTTATTATTAAGTTTGAGAAGGAGGAATAAGAAGAAGAAATGGAGAGAGATGATGGAGAAGGAGTAAGGAGGAGGAGGCAAATGATGAATCAAGTATCAAAGTGAATGTCAATATGCTAAGACATGAAAAGATGGCCTCTTTCAATTCCAAATCACTGCCAACCAACACACATACACATACATATGCATATAATATACATTTATATACATACATGATTCTCTAAAAATAATGTCAGTCTGAAAACATCACTTAAGACTGACATTACTTTAATTTTTTTCCTTTTAATTCATGAAATTGATCTCTTGTGAATGTTTTTTAGTGCTGTCTTTTTTATATTTTATTTTATGAAAAATAGTTATTTGCATTTATAAAATAAATAAAATATTTCATTTCTTCTTTTTATTATTTTTTCGATCCACCGTGCATCATAAAACAGGATACTAAAACTATATTTATATATAGAAAATATTTTGAACAATTATTTACATTTAAATTTCATATTGTACTATGATTACTATCTCTCTTTATAATATTTTTAACAAATAGTGTCCTTAACAGTAATACTCGATCATGGAGTAACATACAAATAATTATATGAAAAAGTAGTATATTACAAAATTGAAGAAGTAGCTAGCATTGGATTAAACATGTTTAGACATACATGTACATGGGCTCCTTGGATGGATAAGCTTCACGAACATTAACTAGTGATGTAAAATCATGGAATGTCATGACTATTGAAGGGGGAGAGTCAAGACTCAAGAGAGATTTCAGATTTTTGGGGGTGGGGGATGAATGGAATAGTTAGAAATACTTAACAAAAAATAAGAATTTAAAATTATTTATTTAAATTAATATTTATAATTTTATAATTATATTTAATATTACTCATTTTTTTAATAATAATTAAGAAATGAAAAATAACATAATTTTGAATTGCTTTGAGTAATTTTTTATTATCTCCCAATTTCGTTTGTTACCCAAATAAACATACATTGACAAGCACTTATATTTAAAAGGATTTTACTAATAAGTAACTTTAAAAAAATTAGTTAAGAATACTATAAATAAATTTTTTTTATAAAAGATATAAATTAAATGTATTACAAAATTAAGAATATTTTCTTTTGTTTTTAACCAATATTTTTAATATATTCTTTTGCTAAATTATATTTTATATTAAGTCAATATATGTTTTCATGTTAAGTAATTTAATAGTTACTCTAATAATAAAAAATTTTCTAATATTAATTTTCTTTAAACACTATTTAATTAATTGTAAATTATATGATTAGGTATTGATGGATTATTTTTTACTACCTCTGATATTGTCACTGCTAGTTAACCCAAGTCTCAAGGTGGGATGTAGATCTAGAAATGTCTCTTTTCAAGGTTGTTTGGGGAAGTGTGTTGTGTGCTTTGTTTTGGGAAATTCTTCTTAGTTTTGGGAAATGGGATGCTCTTGCTTACCTCAAAAAAGGTCAAGTGTTTTACTACACCAGATTTCTTTATTTTCATAAAAAAAATAGCCCTTCAGCTAGTTCAAATAAATTAAACCAACCCCTAGATTTATTAGTTTCTAAAAAGATCTCTTTTCATATTAAATAATCTTAAGATGTAGCCTAGCAAAATTCTTTTTTCAATATATTTTTTATTTAGCTAACATGTGGGTAGCGTTTGAGAGAGATGAAACTGAGAAATTGAAATTGAGAGAATGATACTGAAAGATCGAAACTGAATTAAATTTGTTATTGTGTTTGGATTAAAATTTATTATTAGAAAGAGACTGAGAATAGAGATTAAATTAAGTTAATATTGAAGAAACAAAAATTAATATTGGAAACTTTAATATTGAGTGACGGTATTTGAGTAAAAAAAATTATTAAAATTTTAGCTCAGTCCCCCAGTCCCTCCGAACTAGAGGTGCTGAAAATACTGAAATTTTGGGGACTGAGACTGAAATTTTTGTTCCAGTCCCCATCCAAAAATACAATACTGAGTCTGAGTCTGAGTCTTAGTCTCTCAGTCTCAGTTTCAGTCACCCTTACCAAATGCTACCTAGAATACATGAAAAAATCACAAAGTAAAAATGTTAGACGGTAAGCACGTATACTCAATACTCAAGAGGGGGTGAATTGAGTATATAAGCAGCAATGATAAATTTTGCGCGGAAGCCGAAAAAAAA
>JASCZI010273198.1:857-16605 GCA_036250425.1 Stylosanthes scabra | reverse complement strand
ATATATATATATATATATATATATATATATTAATGCAATAAAATTTTGATAAATTAAAAATTTTGGTCTCTAGTATATATATCCAACCCTCCCCCTTTCATTCATTCATTAAAAATTAATTATCAAGAAGACTTGAAAACTTCCTGCCTCTCAACCTTCCTTGGTTAGTCACTAAGTCACTCTCAAGGATTGGTACGGAAGTAAATGGCAAACAAAATATACGTTAAACAAATTCTGAAAATTAATTTTTATATATATTGGCTAATTTAATTAATCAAGTTAAAGTCACAAGCGTTTTCTATATCCATTAATTAAAAGATCCAATAATTTTCATTAGTCACATAATATCCATATTAAGGGATAAATTTCTCTCAAAAAAAAAGTTGGTACTGTGATTAATATGAATAATGAATCTGATTTCCATATATGTATAGTCTTACAATAATATAAACATGTTGACTGACATTGTAAATATATATAGAATACTTAATCCGGTGATTCGAAATTAATAATTTTGTCCATTAATTACTTGTAGTTACGCGTATAACAGGAATCCAAATCTTATATATATTGATTTACGGATCAGATGGTTGGTTTAATTTCGTTGTTTCATTTAACAACAACTATATATTATTTTCATATGACTTATGATAAACTAACATCAACTCATATAACAAAGTGACGGTACAATTATTTGCGTCGTAAGCGTTAAATAAAATCCACGACATGTTTATTCACATTTATATTCTGATGTTGGGTTAGAATTTTTCTGAGATTTGTTGGAGTGAGGGAATTAAATTCGTATATGTTGGGAATTGAGGCCACGTAGTTACTGATTTATATTTGGCTGATTCTAAGTTGTTAAATAATTTGAATAGAGTTAGTTACAGAGCTTATCTTTATTATTTCAGCATGTGTTAAATTGGTCTTAAGTTGTAAGTCTTTCTGTTTGTTGGTAGTGGGCTGAATTGTAATGGGCCATATCATAGCCTCTAAGCTTAAATTGTACAGTTTAATTTCAGGTTGAGCTTATTTGATGTCCAAGGTATTTTAAATGTTTGTTTTTCAAGAAAAGATGCCAAGCTATGACACGACTATATATATAGAATGGTGAGGGTTGAAGCTCCAAGTTTGAGATGTTTATTTTTAAATAACCAAGTTGAGTTTTTATAGATGTAATTGTAAATCGGCGGTTAGTAATGAATATAGATAATTATAAGTAATATGGAGGTAAGCCCCCAAGGCCAACTTGGAAATTTGAAAATTAGTTAAAATTGTCATTAGATATTGTCTTCCTCATATGATAGAGGAGATCTAAAAAGAATGATGATTTGATGCTAAAAGTAGAGAGTTGACACGAATGCTATAGGTGAGCATCTATGGAATTGATGCTAAGATATAGGTTGGTTTGGTTGGAGATTTGATTTTGATTTATGAATTTGGATATTTGTTGTTTATGTTTGGTGAGGTCGTAAGTTAAGCCCCAGGCTCATTTTATGGAAAGCATGTAATGAGGTAGAATATTGTTGACATTGAAATCAAGAAGTCGGTTTGATTAAACTCTGATTTTTTTAATATCAATTTTATATGAGAGCCAACCTATAGAGGTCGGTTTGTATTCAAATGGTTGATTTGATTAGGATTCGACTTGTTGATTTCAGTTTAAAGCCGACCCAAAGAGGCCGGTTAGATAAAGCTCTGATTAAATATCGATTTAAAAAGCCGACCTGAAGAGGCCGGTTGGATATGTCTCCAATTAAATATCGGTTAGAAAGCCAACCTAAAGAAGCCGGTTAGACAAAGCTCCGATTAAATATCGGTTAGAAATTGGATATGGAAACTTTATAAAATTTGGCTTGAGCGTTCATAGGGTGCTATTCGAATATGCAAATTGGTAGGATTGCCAAGTTAGGACTTTAATTTTAATTATTAATAGATTGCCAAATGAAGACTTGGTTTGATTGTAAATAGGTTGCAAAGTGAAGACTTGGTTTGATTGTGAATAGATTGCATGTTTGTATAAGCAAATTTATAGAATAGGTATAGTAATTATACGGCTTTAAGGCAAGTATATAATAATATTTTGTATACGTGATAAACCTTGAGATTATGAGTTAGAGTTTATGTCAAGCATTCAAATAAGAGGTCAGCGATGATTGATAATGATAATAGCAATGTATGTCAGTTAGAGGACATAATAGATAATAAACAATTGTAGATATCAGGATAGATAAGATATATCATGTTAGGAAATAGATAATAGAGCACTAAATATCGGAATTCTCATTGTTAATACATGTCAGAAAGTTATATCTACTTTCTTTAAATTTTCTTTTCATTTTTTTTCAAAAATAGATAATAGTCTAAGATTTGAAATATTCTCATCGAGTTATAACAATGAGAATAGCAAGATAGTAGTAATGAAAAAGGAAGGAAAGACATGTAAGAGAATTAATAAGTTGTAAACGAGTTTAGCAGTTTGTAAAGCCATAAGAGCATGAAAGAAAATAGATATAGTTGGTAATAGTAAATTTGAAAAACCAATCTGGTTGAGGCATAGTATTAAGAATTTGCAGAATTTAGTATCACTTCGGTTTGAGCATTGTAATTGACAAATGATAAAGATAATAATCATAATAGCAATAATGATACATATTAGTCATGGATAGAAGATATGAGAAAGTGTAAAGATACGTAACAAAGTAAAAGGCCGATATTAATAGTTTTAGAATGGGATTCTGGCCGAGGTATGACACGAAGGTGTGCTTAGTTTGACCTCGGCTGAGGATAGAAATTGATAATGATAATCGTAGTCATATATGTTGATCATGCATATAATGCATAGAAATACAGTAATAAAGAGCAGTGAATAAATAATAGTTGTTATATAATGCTTATTTGACCGAGTTATGTATGACCTCGGCCGAGTTATTAGAAGATTGATAATGAGTGTAACGTATATAAAAAAGACATCATATTGCAAAACATTGTATATTTTTTACTTGTAAATTGATATTATAAAAGTATTTAATTAAAAATAGCTAGTAGACGTTGCATAACTCATGAAATGAATAAAAGAGATCAGTTTGTTCAATAAAAGGACTTTATTTTATCCAACATTATAGGTCGGTTTGATTGAGATTAGCGTTTTGAGATTCTTTCTCAATTTGAAATTTGCATTGTAGTTCGTTTTTTAGACAGCTAAGTTATTCGGTTTATTATAACAGAAGTGAAACTTTCAAATAAATTGAATGTATAAATATTGGAGTATATAATTAATAATACACCATGAAAAGTATGAAAAGCATAATAGAAACAATGTTATTTAGAATATGTGCAACTTGGAAAGAAATTGGGTTGAGTTTGTATAACCGTGATTTGACATTATATGTTCGGGATTCGTATATGATGAATAAAGTAAGAGTTCGACTATCATTGCTATATTCGTTTTCAAGTAAAAAAGTATGATTAGATTTGAAGTATTGAATAAGTTCAGAATATACCTCCCTTTTTGTAGGATTTGTTGAGTTCATTCCTAGCATGCTATTTTATCTGAGTGATAGCTTTGTTAGGTTTGTGGTATAACAAGATGAGTTGATTTAAGAGTGTCAACCTGTAGGTCGGTTTGTGGCTGTCATAGCCCTCTGATGCCAGCTATTTTAAACTCAAAAGAAATGATTGTATAGTGATAGATAATAATGCATACAAGGCAGGGAGTTGAAGTTAGTAAATTAAAAGTATGAAAAAGAACACTATAAAGCATTCTTGCATGCATAATCGAGTTATGGGAATTAAGGCTGAACTCTGAATGAGTATAAAAGACATTGGAAATCAAGGTAACATGTATAACAGAGAATAGAACTTGAGGCTAAGCTTTGTATTAGCGTAGCCGAGCTGTAAATTATCATAAAAAAGACATTGAAAATCATGGTAATATGTTTAACAGAGAAATAGAACTCAAGGCCAAGCTCTGTATTAGCGTGGCCAAGTTGTAAATGAGCATAAAAGATATTGAAAATCATGGTAACATGTATAACAAAGAAATAGAACTTGAGGCCAAGCTCTGTATTAGCATGGCCGAGCAGTAAATTATCATAAAAAAGACAATTGGAAATCATGGTAACATGTTTAATAGAGAAATAGAACTTAAGGTCAAGCTCTGTATTAGTGTGGCCAAGGTGTAAATTAGCATAAAAAGACATTGAAAATTATGGTAACATGCCTAATAGAGAAATAGAACTTAAGGCCGAGCTCTTAATTAGGGTGGCCTAACTGTAAATTATCATAAAAAAGACATTGAAAATTATGATAACATGTTTAACGGAGAAATAGAACTTAAGGCCAAGCTCTGTATTAGCATGACCAAACTGTAAATTAGCATAAAAAGACATTGGAAATTATGGTAACATGCCTAACAGAGAAATAGAACTTAAGGCTGAGCTCTTAATTAGCGTGGCCGAACTGTAATTTATCATAAAAAAGACACTGGAAATCATGGTAACATGTTTAACGGAGAAATAGAACGTAAGGCCAAGTTCTGTATTAGCGTGGCCAAATTGTAAATTAGCATAAAAAAGACATTGAAAATTATGATAACATGCATCACAGAGAAATAATAGAATTTAAGGCTGAGCTTTTAATTAGCGTGGTCGTCGAACTGTAAATTATCATAAAAAAGACATTGGAAATTATGGTAACATCTATAACAAAGGAATAGAACTTAAGGCCGAGCTCTTAATTAGCGAGGCCGAATTTTAAATTATCATAAAAAAGACATTGAAAATTATGGTAACATGTATAACAAATAAATAGAACTTAAAGCCGAGCTCTAAATTAGCGTGGCTGAGCTATAAATTAGCATAAAAGAGCATGACCGAGTTGTAAATTAGCGTAGAAAAGACATTGTAAAACATGATAACATGTATAATAGAAAAATAGTACTTAAGGCCAAGCTCTGAATTAGCATAGCCGAGCTGTAAATTAGCATGGGCGAGGTGTTTTCATAACTGATGTAGAGTTACGAGAGAGAGCTCAGTATTACCTGATCAGAGGACGATTATTATGGAGCAATTAAATAGGATATGATTTATATTCCTTACGTGATTTATTTTGTTTGAATTTGTTAGAAAAGAATAAGCAATAACAGAAAACAGTGAATAGTGGAGGTGGTCAGCAGTTATTACTTAAAAATAGGAAAGTGAAACAAAATAGAACAAAATTGATCATGCACGAGCTGTTTAGTATAACGGTTATCAAGTCCTAATTTTCAGGGTTGATTTTAATTGTTTCAGAATTTTAATGCATATATTATTTCTTTTTTATTGAAAGGAAATAAAAAATAGAAATTAAAAAATTGAAGTAGAGATAAGGATGGTGAGTAGTTATATATAAAAAGGGTAAACATAGGACAAAGAAAGAGCATGAATTATGACAGTTTAAGAGATTAGCGGCTATTAGGATTTTTATTTTAAAGCTTGGTCGTGCTGTTTTAGTATTTGGCCGAACTGTTTTAGTACCTGGCTGAACTGTTTTAGTACCTGACCGAACTGTTTTAGTGTCTGGCCGAGCTGTTTTAGTATTCGGTCGACCTGTTTTAGTATTAAAAGCTTGAAATAGAGATAAAAAGGTGAGCAGTTAACCATGTGAAAGCGTAAACATAGGGCGGAAAAAGAGCATGAATTATAGCAGTTTATGAGATTGGCGGCTATTAGAGTTTTCTATTTTAATACTTGGTCGAGCTGTTTTAGTATCCGGCCGAGCTGTTTCTATTTTAAAAACTTGAATAAACATAATACTGTTTCCTCTTCTTTTTGTTAACTGCAAAATAGATAGTTGAGAACTGAATTCCTAATGGATAATTTGATGGCTCAGTGGAGGAGAAATTATGTTCAGCTCCATGGTTAGCAGTGTGATAGTTGGCCTTTTTTCTTCAGAGGAAGATCAGCGCGAGTTACAAGGAGGTCATCAAGGCAAGCGGTTCAGTACTGCTCAGCGTGACTCCATTGTTAACTCGTCACCATGTGCTTTAACTCCTGGAAAAGAGAAGAAAAACAAGGAAGAAACAAGACAAAATGTGGGGATCGTTAGTGTCCTGTCCTGGGGTAGGCGCCAATGTTTTGGGCTGGTCACCGAAAAAGAGGACCTCCTCAAATGCAAGTGCTCGGATAGGTTTTAAAGATGGCGGATTCCGGCGGTCAAAGCTTGGAACGACAGGGGATGGATCTGCAAGGCCACTCTAACGTTCAAGTCAGTAAAATATTTAAGAAAGAGTTCTTGTGAGTAAAGAAGTGAAAGCATATCATGAATTAAGACTTAATGAGCGTATATATAGGCCCTGATGCTGGCTAGAATTCAAAAGGTCTGTTGAAGTGAGAGAATCAAACCACTATTATTTTAAAAGTTGAGGTCATGGAGTTACTGATTTGTATTTGACTAATTTCAAGTTGTTAAATGATTTAATTTGAATAGAGTTAATGACAGAGCTTATCTCTATTATTTTAGCATGTGTTAAATGAATCTTTGAACTAAGTTGTAAGCCTTTCTATTTATTGATGGTGGGCTGAACTGTAATGGACCATATCAAGTTGCATTATATCTATTGGTGGGTACTAACATATTGTATTTGTTAATTAATTCTCTTGTATTTATACACTATACATTTTCAATGCTAAAAATAGTTTCTATTGAGATTTTACTAATTTAATTAAATTTAATTTATAAAATAACTTGTATATATAGTATCGTTGTATGTTCATTCATGTGATATATTCTTCTTTTAAGATTTAGAAAATGATTTTGGTTTGCATTTCCATTTCCATTTTCTATTTCTATTTTTCGTGTTTTTCATTTTCTGATTTTTATAAACAAAAAATAAAAAACAGTTATTTTTTACTTTTTTCTATTTTTTCTTTACAAAATTCAAAAAATACGAAAACACTAAAAATAAAAACAAAAAATGAAAACACAAATCAAACACATTTAGTTTTCTATCCTTTTAATCTTCCAAATTTTAGATAAATTATTACTTGATTTCAAAGCAGAACTCTCTTCTTGTTCCTTACTACTTATTTTTTACCATCTAAGCAACAAGAGCCCATAATATTAATTTAAGTTAAAATTTCATAATACTCCTAATCGTAATTAGAGACATGTATTTGGGAACGAAGATGTTGGATACTAGCTAGGAGATAATTCTAATTAAAAATGGTTAGTTTTTTTTTCTAATAATTGTTTTAAATTATAATTTGAATAAGAAAAAATATAGGTAATCAATATTCTTCCAACCAACAAAATATAATTATTATTTAGAGAACATCCCTAATAAAAGTCTCGAACGTGCATAATTTTTTTACAAATAGAATATCCAAAATCTAAAACAACCAATAATTAAAATAAAACATCCAAATATGAATAAATAATTGAGTCTCATGAATGTGTAAAATGGTAAAAAGATGATGAGTGAGTCACGTTCGGAAAGAAGAATGAACAATCATGGCAACTCTCTCCACTCTCACAACTTCCACCCCTTCGACCTCACCTACTCCATTATCTCCGCCACCAATGCAAGTGCACTCACTACCTCACCCTTCTCCACTTTCCCAGCCTTTATTCTCTCTAATCCTCTTCGACCACAACAACGCTTCTCATCACTCCTTCATGAAGAAACCCTCCTCCTCACAAGCCAACTCATCTCATCTCCTTTTCTCTACCTCCTCTCCATACCCTCATCACTGGCTACTCTCTATGTCACAATTTCACTGCCATTGTCAACTTCAATGAAGCAACTTGAATGGGCTGCATCAACAGCTTGGTGATTCCTTTCATGAGACCCACCAATTTTGTGTTAATTTACTAATTTATGGGTCGTTTATGCATGCACCATTGTTCCTTGCAGCGGTGAGTCGGTTGTTAATTGCCTCTTTGCTTCATTTGCATATTACAATCAGATGAAAAGGTTAATTTGGTAGTTCAAAATGGATTTAGATTATTTAAAGTGACATAAATTGATAAAGCTATGAACTACTCATTTTTAAATTAAGTCAGTAAAATTGATATTTGATTAAATTTATAAATTCAATGATAATTAATTCTTTTCCTTTTTCCATAGTTTTACAGGAGACCTAATAGGCATTAAAAGAAATCAAAATCACAACCATATTCACGCCACACTCTTCTTGAGATACCTCTTCTCTTCTAAATATTTTATTATTTTTGACTTTTTACCTCTCCAATGAAAAAATATTATCTTCTATGAACAATAAGGCTCATTCTGTTCAAATAATAGAAATACCTTGGTCTCTCCTTATCCTCTATTCCATCCAAGTGTCAAAACAAGTTTTATTATCCCATAACATACCCAACTTAATTTCCTGTGTCTAAGAACATTTCCCATGTTTTCCAAACAGTTACACATGCAAAAAAATAGATGATGCACATACTCTTCCTCAAGCTCACATTACACATCTAGACTCCTCCCTACTTATTATTCCTAAGGAATATATCAGAGATTTTAATAATCCATTACATATTCTTTTAAGTGGACTTAGAAAATTTTAAAACTCTCTTAATCATTATTTTATGGAATTTTAATTTTGCATCTTCTATTGCTCATTAAGAATGAAGATATCATGTTGATGAGGTCTATGGGAAAAAGGAATTGCTAGTACTACTTTTTGCAAATATACTGTTTGTTTGAAATGGTAAAAATTAAAAAAAAAATTAGAATAAAATTATCCTTTAGCTTGGATCAGTACTTAGAATAGACTAAGACAATAGTTTGCTCTAACTAAGGTAAGGAGTGGCTCACATATAAACTAGACATATTTGTGGTAGGTTGGTATATGACATTCACAATCAGAGTAACTTGCTTATAGGAAATATGATAAAGGGTAAAATCAAAAGTGAAGCAACACTAGTTCCAGTTGGACATGTATTGGCGATGCCATTCATAATTGAGAAGGCTGTGATAATATAATGGTGAAACTCTTTAATTATATTGGTTGTGGACTCTAAAATTAAACCATGGTGGATTGGATTTAAGGAGCGAAATAATATCGGAGGCATAAAGCATATACACCAAACAAAGAATAATTTTTTTATGAAAAAAAAAATGAAGAAAGAAGAATAATAAATCATTATATTAGTGTAGTATATGGGTTAATAATTTAAAGAATATAAAAAGAAAATAATTGACCACTGAGTTTGAAGAGAACCAAAGAAGCAATCAAGTTTATAAAGCAATAAGACCAATTGGGGTAAAATGGCATGAGCAAGTGGGTAACATAAGTATTAGCCTATTAGGTGATGAGTGATTCATTTATTCTTGATGGTAGTTTGTTTTAAATGATAAATTTTTCAGTCCCGCTGTTTCCGTACCTTTCTATTAAATATCAAATTGATACCTTTTTGAAAATACTGTAACTGCTTATTTGTTAATTGCATTTGGTCTATTTTGAGTACTAAAATATATAATTAATTAATAATAACAGTATTTTTATACGGATGTAAAATGAGTGTTTATTAAAAAAATGTGTGAATAACATTATTTTAAATTTTTTTTAATGATATCATTATAAACAAAAAATACTATTTGTCCATTAAAATTTAACCACCATATATCAGTCATTAAATATTTATATACCTATGTATTTATTATTTAATTATTTTTAATATATATTTTATATTTTAATATATATTTTATATTGACTAATTTTTTTAGTTAATTTTTTAGTATAGACTTAGTATAACTAACAAAACATTGAAAGAGAAATTTAACGAAAAAGAACAAATCTCAAAACATATGTATTTTTAGCTATTCTAATAAAGAAATTTAGTAGTTATAGATAATCATAATGTTCTTATTTGATTTTTATTTTTATTTATATATTACTATTTAGTTAAAAGCATAATATTAAATGTTACTACTCTTATCATTACTCTTTTAATATATAAGCTAAGCATTTTACTTCATTTAATTTTGTTTGAACAACATCAGGTGTTTAATTTAACACTCAAATTATTATATTTAATTTAATATTCATAATTTTATATATATACTATTTATAATTATATGTTTATAATATTTAAAATTATTTATTTATTTCAATAATAATTAATAAATACTAAGCAAAAAAAAATTAAACTCTTTTTCTAACTGATATTTATTGTTTGATTTGTTTTTCAAATATTTTCCTATATATTTGACTTTTGAGAAACTAGAATGTGTTTTTGCAATTTGCTAATAATTAACGAGAAATTCTCCCCCTTTTGTTTTCGTGGAAATTAAAAGGAAAATTTTTAAATATTTCTAATGTTTATGTCAACTCCTAATTGCCACAACTACACTGCCATCACCGGGTATGGGGCACTCCAAACCAATCTTTTTATTGTAAATAAACAGATCAATTCCAGCCTTGTTGACTTATCATTTATCAAGTATTCAGATATTAAAATCATTTTCTTTTTTTTTTCTCATAAAATCATTTTCTTAAAGTCGACACTCGTTTACAAATAAAAAGAAAATACTTGATCCATTATGATATATTTGTCAAATAAACAAAAATTTCTTAATAAAAATTGCATAAAAGATAATATTATTGTGTTTGTTCAAAAAAGAAGAAAACATATATACTGCTATATCGACACCATAGTTAACATTACTATTAAATAAAACAACCTACGAGAAGAAAGGAGTTAATTAGTAATGAACCAATTTGGTTTAGTCTTAAGTAAATAAGTATTCGAATTTAAATTTGTTTTATGCAATAATTCATTAATCAAATTCTTAAATAGAATTTAGATATTCTTATTTTTTAGAGAAAGTCTTGAAAAATTAAAAAAGTCAACAATATATAAAATTGTCCAATATTCTAAAATTTTAAAAAGTCTTTGAGATTTGAGCGTGGAAACGGATGGAATAGTAGTTTCGTCGTCCCAAATTTTCATAGGAATAATTGTAAGCACACTTTCATTATTATATTCACAGGAAAAGAAAAATAAAAGGAGGAATACTATAAGAACATCAATTTTAATTTATTTTAATAATTATTTAGCTATTAATATTAAAAAATAGTGTTGATTGAAATATAATGTTAAACTATAAATTAAATGGGTTAAGAATTAACGATTAGAAGTGATGACTAAAATAAATTAAAAATAATGGTCATTTAATATTTTTCAATTTAAAATAAAAAAATTGGTAAAAAAAAAAACATAAAAGTTAATCGCTATGAAATTGATAATTGTTATCATTGCTTTAATTTAAAAAGTGATTAAAACTTCAATTTTTTATTATACCAATTTTTCAACTTTGAAAGAACCTCAATTTGTCAAATACAATAAAAATAAAAAGCCATTTAAATATATATCATATACTAATAAGCAACGATCTCATCATCTCCCAACCTACATAATACCTCCTAATTGAAATAATCATGATAGTTACATAAAAAAAATCATTTATCAAATTAATTTAAATAATACATGTTTTTATACACAAATATATAGTGATGGATATTCGTTTTGCAATAATTCTAAATGTACAACTATTTTGTTTAATCAAATTATTTATTTTATACTAAATAAAAGACTATTTTGATGTTAAATAGAGATTCGTTTCGATGTTATTTATGATATTTGATGCTGAAATGATCTTTTATTTAATATAAAAATAAATGAGTTAATTGGACTTGAATGATAAAAATAGATATACATATAGCATTACCATTAATTGAATATGTATGGTTTGGTTCATCATGATTGATCACATGATGGAGCAATTGTCAGGGTTTGATTCATAAACAACCCTATTGTAACAGTAAGGCGGAGGATTGTATGGAACATAGCACCTTGGACAATTGCACCATGGAGGGCAATTATTAACGTTGTAGCATGGTTGTGGAAGAGGCTTATTACAACATTGCCCATCACACTTAGGGCTCTTGCACTTGAAGCATATAACAACACACACACATTTGCATTTAGGCTTTTCGCATTTCCCACATTTCTCACAATTCCCCTCACATTTTGATGAGCATATCATCACACACTTACATTGACACGTGGCCCTCTCGCACTTTGAGCAGAGCTCACACTTGCCGGAACAGCTGCCGCACGGCGGCGATGGGAGGCACAAGACGGCACAACATTTGTCCTCCTTCTTCTTCACCTCTTCTACTTTAAGAATCACGACACATTTGAACTTCTTGTTCATTTGGTTGACGAGACAAATCGTGTCGACATTGTTGCCGGTCACCACCACACGGTCTTTGTCGTCTCCTTCTAATGCCACCGAAGTCACACCTGTGTCATATGTCATTTTGGACGCATACATAATGATTTTGGGGTTGGGGTGAATCTTTACCTATCTGTTTTTTTTATTTCTTTTCATCTGGCTTGTATTGAATTTTTTTAAAGCAAACAAAAATCAAATTCTAAAAATTTAAAATTCTAAAACCTCGTGTCATAGTAATTATGATATCATAAGATTATTTTTTTAAAAAAAATTAAATTGATAGCAGAAGACATAAATAATTATATTTATAAGATAGTTTAAGAAAGAACTTGTCAAAATTAAAGTACTTTTTAATAATGATGTCATAATGTCACTTTTTTTTCCAAAATTTAAAACTTATAGAAAGAATCACACATAAATAAATATATCTAATACATCCTCTCATGCAATGGTGCTGAAATTTTTACCTAATAAGCTAAGATTTCTTTTTTTTTTCTTTATTATTATTTTTTTTATTTGGACAACTTTTTCTTTATTTACCTGATGTGAAGTTAATTATTTTTTTTGAGATGATCGAATTTTAAATTTTTCTATTATATAAGTTATTATGTTATGTTATGATATCATTTCTCTCATAAGTTTAAATTGATAGATAGAGACACGTTAATAATTATATTTCTAGTAAATTAAATTAGGTGGATTCTTTATTGAATCTTTGGTTAATATCTTGATTTTATAACCCAACTTACCAACATATCCTAATGTCACAACAAGATGGTTAAATTATTTGTGTTTTTTTTCTAGATAATAAATGACATACATACACACTCTTATCTACATCTTAATAATAATAATAATAATAATAATAATAATAATAATAATAATAATAATAATGTATGCTATAAAGTTGATTGAAAAAAGAAAAATTAAAATCATTCTATGGGAAGAATATTTTAAAGGATAATTTATAATGTTAGAATATATTAGGATCAATTATTTTAAAGGTGGAGACGAAACTCCCATAAAAAGACTGGCGAGACGGAACTCTCACAAAGAGAGTGGCGAAACTACCGAGGTAGGATACAAATGAAACTGACAGAATAAACACCTAAAATTAATGAAGCAACAAGGTGAAGATGAGGAGAAGTAGGGAACTTAAAGTGGCTCATGACTGTGTTTGAAGGTGAAAATTAACGGGCACGAAAAGATATCCGAGAAAGTGGAAAAAAGAGCAGCACGAAAAAAAAAATTTGTGTGCCAAGAATAAAACTAAGAAACTCATAGAGTTTAAGGAGGATACCAATGTGTAATCCCCATTAAAAAAATTGAAAAAAACCTAAGCTCTTGATACTATGTTAGAAAGAAAGAGAGAATACACAACAAAAAAAAATTTATTATTAAAATTATATGAGAATTGTGTATGTCATATTATAATAGACTAACTTATTTATAAGTAAAGAAAAAATTATAATAATAATAACCTAATATCTTATAATTATAAAAAATATTAAACTAATAAACTCTGGTACTAATTAATCCTAATATATTCTAACATATAATATATAAAGAATTTATATGCATAACATAAATATTATTTTTCTCGTAGATGCTATTAATAGACAGATAATAAAGCAAGTATATATCTATAGATGCCATGATGATATTCACCTTTTACCACTGCAGCAGTTTTCAGCGCTTTGTTTCTGCATTTTTCACAATCCATTTGCATCTTCATAACTATTTTTTGCTGCATGCAATAATGCAGCAGTTATATATATATATATATATATATATAGTTCTATTATCTATTGATCATGACAAACTATTGTCTAAAAGCTATATATATAATTGAGGCCTCTATATAATTAACTATTTTCTATATATTGAAATAAAACCAACAGAAACACAAATTAAAAGATATATAGTTCTCATCATCATCACTTACCTTCATGTTTGCTTAATAGAAACATGCTAAACTAATTTGTCCTTTAATTTGCTTTGGTGTTGAGTGCCGGGTAGGTAACATATATATATATATATATATGCATGTCTATATATAGAGAGAGAGATTAATTGATATAGTCATATATATATAATGCATAATTTAATTCTAGCTAGCTATATGCAATGCCTAAATTGTTGACTTGACGCAAATTAAACACCCACTAGCCACATGAGAACTGACCCTAATAATGTACCGAGAAAAATGTTAAATATATGTTAGACTATAAGAGATTATACATTTTCTTTTCCTGAAAAAAGAAAAGAAATTATTTTTTGCCACAATTATTCTATTTGATTGGACCAATACAAGTGGATCGGACAAGTTGAATTTGATATATTTGTCCATGGTTATATTTTTGAGAGAATTTCTTAATTAAGGTTTATATATATACCATAAATGGTACAAATAAATAGCATGATTTTTAGAAGAAAAATGTTTGATAGTTATAATTTCTTAATCATAGGTGTTAGATATATTGTGATTTATGTATTTGTATTTCTGTATTGTTGTATAAATACAAGAGAGATTAGTTTAGTATCTTGTATTTTAGTGAGAATATAAATATTCACTTTCTGTATTTCATTGTAGTTAGTTGAATTATAATCCAATTCTGTTTTACTACATTTCTCTCTCATACTTTCCCTTTCCTTATGTGTTCTCTACTTTCTTGCTTTCTTCTTCGTTCCCTTTTCAATTCTAGGGTTCATTTTCTGAGTTAGCCATTGTTACACACATTCTCAATCTTTCATAGCTAACTCTATTATGGTATCCAAAGCTATCTATATTGATCCTTATGGCACTATTTTTTTCGACGCATCTCAACCACAAGAACGACCTTGTGTCGCTTGCTAACAAACTCGAAGAGAACAATTTCTCTACATGGCAGAAGAGTGTTCTTCTCACTCTACGAACGCTCAAACTACAAGATCACTTTTCCTCTGATAAGATCCCATCGCAATTTGAAGAAGTTCCATCCTCTAAAGCAAAATCTGAATCTTCACTCAAGAAAGGGGAAGCAGAATTTGACGCAAGTTTCATCACCAAGAAGACTCCATCTTCCACTACTAAAACACTACTACATTGCAGCTCTGTACCGACGGCTATTACCGACGGCCAAGGAGCACGGAGTGTACCGACGGCTTAGCCGTCGGTATAAGTAATAGAGCCGTCGGTACCATTATGGCTAAACTTGAGGGAAAATTGGCTCTGCGTACCGACGGCTCAACCGTCGGTAATATATAAAATTATTTCGCGCCAAACGGCGCCACGACGGCTGAATAATACCGACGGCTTAGCCGTCGGTAATATTATCGTGGCGGAAAAATTTGAATTTGGCTCGTCAGCCGTCGGTACGCAGCGCTTTTTTGGATTAATGAAACGCCGCGTTTCGCAGGCGTCGGTGATAATATTACCGACGGCTAAGCCGTCGGTAATAATAAGACAGAATACAAAAACGCGTCGTCCCTTCTTCTTCCCCATTGCTGTGCAGCAGCTTCTTCTTCCCTCTCTCT
>JASCZI010273196.1:4948-16630 GCA_036250425.1 Stylosanthes scabra | reverse complement strand
ATCGCGTTACGCTACCTCCTCCTTCACTCTTTCATCAAACTAGAAAAAAGAATCCCCAAACCTATATCTTATTCTTTGCTTCTTTCCAAATACTAATACGACAATACATTATCATTGATTTGCTAATTGCTAATTGCTAATGATACATTAAAGGGAGAACGTTGTAGCATTGCCCATCACATCATCTTCTATTTCTTTGACTTAGAAATTGCAATCTTAATTTTATATTCAGTGAGTAAATTGACTCCTGTCTTAGTCTTGTAATTTTTTTTTCAAGTTTTAGGTATTATACATTTACACAGTATACTATTTTATATATATATATATATAAAAGTTTACATAATAAATATTATATAATTATATTATCTTGCAATGTTCATACTTATACACAGATTCTATTATTGATGAATTTTATGATATGAAAAATTGTCGTGTACCCCTTCGTCATTAAAAGATACTCATATTTTTAATAAGTATATTTTTGTATTACATTTTAAGTTATACAACTTATTTATACAATGACTTTATTTTGGCCCCATGATAAGTTTTCTAGATCCACTCCTGCATGTATTCTAGTTTAGTCACCACCATTGTGACCTACATCACGTCTCTACCAATACTGTGTAGAATTTCACTATAATTTTAAAGAAATTACAAACATATATTACAAAAAAATTCACCTGATCCTATCTATGAAATACACTTACCTCTCAAATGGGCTTTCATGTGTCATAAATTTTTAATTTTTTTAAGAACTACTTCCAATATATTTTTGTCTAACACAACTCTAAGAGATGTCTTCCATATAATCACTTAGGAGGAAGTTTAAAGAAATTATTTTTCCACAATGTAACGGCAGGATGTGTAGTGACTAGTAAG
This sequence comes from Stylosanthes scabra, assembly GCA_036250425.1. Classification (NCBI taxonomy): domain Eukaryota; kingdom Viridiplantae; phylum Streptophyta; class Magnoliopsida; order Fabales; family Fabaceae; genus Stylosanthes; species Stylosanthes scabra. Next base: position 15,751 of record JASCZI010273196.1, on the reverse strand, counting down.
GAAAAAAGAAATGTAATATACTACATTGAAATTAAGGCACAATACGATCTCAGTTTTTATTTTTATGGTTTCAAGAGAATTGAAAATCTTAAAGGCATGTATTTTATCAAATTTACCATTTAAAAATTGTGTTGAAGTGAATTGATGGTGTGAAGAAGCAGCTATGAACAAAAGGCATAATGCTTCTCATTAATCATTTCTCTGGCTTCAGCTCACAAAATGGGTGGTGTGAAAAAACAGTTATAAACAAAAGGCATGTATTTTAAAATGTACAAACAAAATATAGAAAAAAGAGGGAGTAGAAGGAAGGTTTACGAAGACATGCTATGCGATAGGTTGATCATATTAAATTCTGTGTCCAACATTTTGACCTTGGTTCTTCTTTATTTCATTTAGTTACTACATGGTAATGCTTTCCAGTGAAATCTTGCATTGTTTATTTGCCTCATTTGTGTTTGGTAACTTGTTTGATAACATAGTTTGAATACATTATGATTTTGACCTCTTTCTTTTTACCAGATTGGTTTGAATGCTAATATCTGGAGTCAATATATGATTTTAATGTTCCAGAACTCTGGAGTCAATATATGATTTTGATGGTACTGAGCTTTTAACAGATACTTCCAAGGTATTTGCCATGATTTAATTTAGAAAATTCTCATATGCCTTAGCTAGTTTATTGTATTTCTAACTTGATTTGATATTTAGTGATTAAATCAACTTGATTAGAATTAAGTAAATAATATATTAACCCGTTTAAGGGGAAAGTGGTATTGAATGACTTAGTTACATGACTTAGAAGAATTGAAAGCTTGGTTTTCCAGTGGTACACTTTCACTCCTCCCCTCATTGAAATGAGAATTTTGTAAAGTATGATCAATGTGAAATCTACATCAGCAGTGCAATTATTAATCACATGATGCATGAAATGACTTGTTAGTTATGCATTTTAAAGCATGATTTTGAATTGTAAAAAACTGTAATTATTATTTAATTTGGTCATTTATTTTTACTTTATAGGAAAATCATTTTGGAGGTGAGAATGCTTGAAGAAAAAAGGTTATCAAGTTGTTAAGATGATAAAGAAATGTTTAATATTGTTTTAAATATTTAGCTATGTGAGAACTATTGAACATTTTACAATGGTGTAAAAGATAAGATATTGCCATGGATTAGACTCCATTATGTGGTTATACTCCACCAATTTATAAATATGAGTTTAGGAGTTACATTATTATTGTGTTAAATGTATTTACATATTGATTTATAATGTATGTGTGTGCTCTATTAAATTATGGTAACTTGATTTATTTGATTAGTATTGATAATATTAAAATATAGCTATTTGATTTTAATAAATTACATTTTTCAAAATCATGTCATCTAATAAAGCAAAATTATTGATGAATAAGTATAAAAAAATCGTTGCCTTTATTCTTGTATTAAACTGTTGCAAGAAAGCCTTATATTAGGAGCAACACTCTAAAACCATTGTCATAATTAGAAATGTTGCTATATATATTAAAGCAGAAAACCGTTGCATAAAAAAGGACAATGGATAAAAATCGTTCCCTAAAAGTTTATAACAAAAGGAACAGTTTTATTTTCTCGTTGTTTTAGTTAACAAAACTGTTGAATTTAGGAATGTCCGCGACTACATAACCTACGGTATAAAACTGTTTCCTAAGTAAATAAATGTTGTAGTAAAAATTTTCAATTTTTATTTGTATTTCTTAGACAAAATTCACAGTCTTAAATTTTGCATATTGTTGTGGGCCAAAACATGTTTCAACAAAAACACTCAGTATATCAAGCCTCTACTTGATGTTGATGGATAGTTGAAAATAATTTATTTGATCATACTTTTACTCAAAACATGTTTCATGTTTTATCTAATCATTTCTCCAAAACTATACATTTCGTCCAAATATATTTGACCATTGGTTATCCAGTAAACCTGTTAGCGTTGCATTTAATTACAAGAATATATAGAAAAGAAAATTATTTATTAACTGGTTTAATATAGGTTAGATATATCTAAAAGAATTATAAAAAAAATATTGAAAATATGTATAACTCACCAAAATTTTATTAAAAGTAGTGGTGGAAGCTTAAAAAAAAGTAATTGCCTAGTTGCATTTGAAGGCCGGTGGATGATAAAATAAGGATATTTAGCAGTGCTTTTCTACTAGACGGAGGAGTTGTCTTGTAAATAAAAACGGTATCCTCACCATTAAAAACAAAACAGTTGATGAAATATTTATGGTTGTTTCTTTCAACTAACAACTTATATAAGATCATATCTTGTTGCATCAAGCACACTAATCATATTAAGCATTTTTTATATATTGAGAAAGGGTTTGAAATAGTCTATTTGATTACTTTTTTTTTTTGAATATGTTTTTTGACATCCTTATTTTTTGTGCATTATACAGAAATTGCACATGCACCGTACATAAATCGCACGTGCATTGCACAGAAATCTTTTAAATTTAAATTTTTAAAAGAATTTCAGAGACATAATTATTTTTCGTTAGTGAATTAAGAATATTAATCATAATATTTGAAGATTAAATATCATCTAAATATGAGGGTTAAATTTGGGCCATTGATTTTTCTAACCAAAGAGGCAAATTAAAATAAGTTTGCTGTTAATTCTGTCTAATCGAATTGTAAGACCCAAATTTATTTTGTTTTATCACGAGCAGTAGAAGAAAAAAAATTGATATATTAAAAAACAAAAGCATGTATCTTGGTTCAGTCACCACCATTGTGACCTACATCTTGTGTCCACCACAACAGTGGTAGAATTTCACAATAATTTTAGAGAGATTACAAACATCAATTCTAAAGGATTCACCTAAGCCTATCTGTGAAATACACTTGTGTCTCACATAAGGACTTTCTTGTGTCATAAATTTTTAATTTTTTTTTAAGAACTGCTTCCAAAATATTTTTTCTAAGACAACTTCAACAGATGTTTTCTGTATAATCACTTAGGAGCAATTGTTTTTACAAATTGCAACAGTAGAGTCTATAGTGGGTGGACAAAAAACGTAGTCCACCACATCAAAATTAAGACAGTACAACCTCAGTTAATATAATTTGAACACTATTTGTGATTTTCATTTGTAAGAAAGCATGCTCAAAATTTCCAATTTTTCCTTTTATTAATTGGACAAGATCTATGCTGTTAAATTTTCTATTTTGTTGTGGACCAAAACCTGCTTCAATAAGAACACTCAGTAGTTGAAAATAATCCGCTTTTATATACTAAACTTTTATTAAAAGACAGCGGAAGGTAAAAAAGCAATTAACTAGTAGCATTTGAAGACCAATAAAAGGTAAGATAAGAATATTTAGTAGCAATTTTTCTGCATGAAAGAGGACTTGTCTTGTGAAAAATAGAGCTAATGTCCTGCTAATAAATAAAATATCCTCACCACTAGAAACAAATTAATTGATGAAAGCTTCATCGTTATTTCTATCGACTAATATATTTTTTAGCTAGAGATTGGAGTATGCAAAATTCTTTTGAGATTCTTACTATGTATTTATATATATAAAAAAAATAATTAAAGGTTAGACTCAAAATTTGTAATTTTTCGCTTTAATTGCTTGGATGAGACCAGTGGTCTTGAATGTTGCAATATTATATCGTGTCTTGCTGCACTCATCATTATATTAAGCATTTTTTTATGTTGATGAAGGGTTTTAAATTGTCTATTTGATTAACTTTTTTCTGAGAATATGATTTGCGACATCTTTATTTTAGATACATTGTATAGAAATCACATGTGCATTACACATGAATCGCACTTTTATTGCACAAGATCCTTTTAAATTTAAATTTTAAAAGAATTTAAGAGATGTGAAGTTTTTAGTTGTAAGCTAGGTCAAGCCTTTTAAGTTATGTTAGTTACATTTTACAACCACCCAAGTTTGTTGCTTTTTTTTCGATAAGTGTTTGAAACTCCCGACCCTCACAAGGAGAAAGAAGAAAACATAACAAACAAATAAAAAATTTAAAATAAACTATATCCTACTAAAAAAACAAAAACAATTAATAATACTAACGCGCGACCCCAAGGCCGGTTTAGAATTCATTTTAAAAGAACTCGTTGGAGATAGCTCTGAACTAGCTATGAGGGTCTCGATCAAATTTAGAAAAGATCTGTCACAAGGTATAACCAGTTAAAATATCGAGTACTGGACTCGGGACATTTTCCCTAGGAAGTGAAAACGGTGATTTTGTCATTTTGCTTTTGGTTGAGAAAAGATCGGGGTTGCAAATGTTGGTTTTGAGAGCAGAGCAAAGAGAAACAAAGTAAAACAAAAATATAATAAAAGTGCTCAGCCATGAGTTGAAATACTGTGCGTCCCTATGATCACCACCGATCCCAGATTGGATGGACTGTCACATTAAAGGAAACTAACCACTACTGTTTAGGTCAAGTGGCGGAGTTAGTCCCTATCCGAATGTCCTGAGTATACTCAATCAACGTAAGATCAAAGTATTCGGTGAACTCGAATAACCCATCAAGTTCACGTCGTTAAGGTCTTCTTATTGTTGGCAGGGACGTAGTTTTAACGGCATCGGTACTAACCTCGTTCCTCCCATCCGTTGCCCTTAGGGATCGGCAACTAAGGTCATCTGCACATTTCAACCCATAGCCAAGACACAAGGTCACCACTCGCTACTAACAGAAATCATAACATCAGAAATAAAACGGGCAGCATAACAGTAAAGCATCATAATGAGAAATTAAACGGACAGAATAACGGCAGTGATATTAATAAATTCGAAAGTTAAACGCCTGGACAGAGTAACGGTACATAAAATAAATGAAAAAGCAGTAAAATGTCTGGCTAGTGAGGCTAAAAACTAAAGGAACCCTAAAACTAAACTAAAGAGAGAAATTGTGTATGAGAGCTTTCTCAAAAATGGGTGTGGACTCCTTTATTTATAGACTTCAAATCTGCCTTCAGATGCGTACGCACCAGTGCTTGGGTGCGTACGCATTAGTCCGGTCCCAACTCTGGACGTGACGCCCAAGTCAAGGCAATGCGTATGCACAAGTGCTTAGGTGCGTAGGCATAGGCAGCTAAATCAGCCTTCAAGGTTTTATTCGCGATTTCCTCGTTCCTTTCGCCCTTTTTAGCCATTTCCACTTCGGTCTTCGACTACTCAATCCTGAAATACTTCAACAAACATATCAAGGCATCGAGCGGAACGGAAAACGGGTAAAAGCATAGCAGAATTTGGCTAAAATAGTAGATATTCACAATTGAAGCCCTAAGGAATGATTATTCGCAGACGTGCCTGTTTTGTTAGTGTTTAAGTGGTGAGAGGTCGATATTTAGTCAATTTAAAGTATGAAATTACCCATCAAAATAGGTTTTATCAAATACGCTGCACTATCTAGGGCTGTCAAACGGGCGAGCCTGACCATTTAGGCCCGACCCGTTTAAGCCCGCTTTATATACGGGCTTAAATTTTCTAGTCCGGCCAATTTATGGCTAGTCTGATAGGTTAAATGGACTGACCCGTTTAATTAATTATTTATTTATTTTTTAAAAAAATAAACAAAAAATTAATTTTTAACTTAAAAAGTATTTTTGTACTAAAACTACCTTTTCTTTTAGATAAAATCATAGAAAAACAAAAGTTTTAGTTGTTGAATCAGATTTTCGAGTCGAATAAAACACAATATCAGAAAAAACTCTTGATTTTTTTAAAAAAAATTTAAATAAATGGGACAAACTATTTAGCTCGCGGGCTAGCCCTTTTGTTGGAGTAACAATGAGTTCTGCTAGGGTTGAGTTATGATGTGTTAGATTAGGGTTCTTTACTCAACTCTGTCTTTAGTCTCAGGTTTGACCTAAGTTGTTATGGGCCTATATTTGGCCAAACTCATTTCATATATGATGAGTATAAATAACTCATACAAGAGTAATATTATTACAGAATTTCAGTTTCATACAATACAATAGACACAATTCAATATTTCTCTGTTTTTTCTTTCTTTCTTTCTTGTTCTTCAAGAACGGTTCTTTACATGGTATTAAAGCTAGATCCATGGCAAAAGTAATCAATAACCCATATCCTTATTTTTCTACAACCAACAATAGTCAGAATCTTCTACAGAAGCCCTTGACTGTTCCAATATCAGATAAACTCAACAATGACAGCCTTTTAACCTGGAGATATCAAGCAACACAAACACTTAGTGAATAGTGATCAACAATTACAACATCATCTTGGAAAAGAAAAAGTTCATATTTAGTTTGCATCAGATATAGATAAAGCAGTAGAGAAAGAGACTCAAGAATATCAAAATTGGAGAGTTGATGACTACAATGTCAATTCTTGGCTATTTTCCTCCATGGATGGGTCCTTGACACGCCTGCTCGGGTGGGGATGTTTTCGTCGTTGTAGATGAAAAGCACCTTATCCCTCGTGGGCTGCGTCGGGACGTTTTAAATGAGGTGTCACAGGGTGCAACCAAAATACCGAGTATGGGACTCGGGTCGTTCTGCTCAGGAAACGAAAGTGAAAGTTTATTTTTGATTGGGGTTGGTTGCAGTTGAGTTTGTTTGAAAGCAGTTCGCAGTTTGAAAGCAATTAAAAGGGTTAAATGACAATGATAATAAAAGAGTATCCCGGCCGTGAGTCGAAATACTGTGCATGGTTATCATTGCTGCTATGTCCTGGATCGATTATACACCCCTAGGAGGAACCTCTGCACATCATTGACTAACTAGCTGTGACCTATGAGGCAACGGACCCACAATACCAAGTTCAAACTCACAAAGGTGTAGGTGTTGCGTTGGAATCAGCGATCCAGCCAACGACTCTCTAGAGAACCCGCTGTCACCGGGACAATCCTGCTGTCACCAGGACCTCTTGCGCTTTATCTAAGCTGGCATTGGAGTCTATGATCTATGTCCAGGATTGAACGAACTCTGTAGGGTCCCCGCTGTCACTGGGTCAAACCTCTTGTCACCAGGTCCCACTGCACTTGTGCATGTTATCACTGTGGTGAACCTCGTACTGTAAGGAACTGCTACTATGTTAGCAGGGGTGTCTGCGGATAGCATTACAGGTTTAACACGTTCCTTCCCCTCTGATCCATTGGGGGAGTCGCAGCTCTGGTCATTTGCACATTTCACCCCATAGCCGAGACACTATGGGACTCTACTCACTAATTACGGAAATCATAAAAGCCTGGAAATAAATCGGCAGCATAATAGTATGTAAAATTGCAATTTGCAGAAAAGTAAACGGACAGAATAACGGTAAAGTAATTTGATTAAAACTGAAGTTTGACAGAGTAATAGTAATATAAACAAACAAGTAAAAAAATAAAAGTCTGGCTAGTGAACGGACAAGAAAACCTAAATTGGAACCCTAGAATCTAAGCTAAATGTGGAAGTGGGCTCTCTTGAAATGGTGAAAGGCTCCTCTATTTGTAGAAGCTGGAATTGACCTATGCGTACGCATAGAAGCTCTTAATGCGTACGCATAAGTGTCCGTTCTTCCAAATAGGCGTGCCGCCCAAGGCCATGATGCGTACGCATGGCTTCCTTGATGCGTACGCATAGGCTTCCAGCTTTGGCCTTCTAGGCTTTTTTGCGATCCTTTCGTTCCTCTTGCTCTCTCCGGCCACTTTCGCTCCGAACTTTGCCTGCTAAATCCTGAAATACTTAAGCACACATATCAAGGCATCGTGCGGAACGGGAAATAGTTCAAAACATAGTAAATGTTGGCCGAAATAGCAGATAATTACAATTACAACCCTAAGGAACTACTAAGTGCAATTAGACCTATTTTGCTAGTGTTTGAGTGATGAAGGGGTGATAATTAGTCAATTAATGTAGTGAAATTATCCGTCGGAACAGGTTTCATCACCTCCCCACACTTAAATCTTGGCATGTTCTCATGCCCAATTAAATCAAGAATAGAGGAGTGAACACCAATGCTATGAAGGAATAAGTATGCATACATAGAAGGAAATCAAAAACACTGCAAAGAGTGGGCGGAGAGTACTGCAGCAAGTACTAACCTAGCCGAATCGTTTAAGCTCATGGAAAAGATATAATTGATCTCACACAGTGCAAAGGTTCACTAAATTAATTAATAACATTGTTAACTAAATTAACCATATTATTACATATACAATAAAAAAATCCTACTTATATAAAATATAAAATACATATTTTACTTACAAATACAACTAAATTTGTACTTGATTTTTACTAATTGGTATGGCTAGAGCCTTCAAACGGGTGGGCGAGCCAAATTCAAGCCAGCCTGTTCCGAGCGACAAGGGAAAACAAAACAAATTAGCTCGTATTAAACGAGTCAAGGAAATATCAACCCAACTCGACTCGACTCGTCTGAGTTAACGAGTTAAACGAGTCAATCCATTTAACTCATTTTTTATTTTATTTTTCTTCAAAAATAAGATTACTATAGTTAGAGAATAATTAGAATTAATTAGGATCAATTAGCATCATCTATATTATTTAGCATATTTGTATATTTATTGTAGGATATTATGCTTTTATAGCTTTGATTCTTCTAGCACCTATAAATACCCATTTGTACATTGTATATCACATCATTTAGAATACACAAAACATCTTCTTCAGATTACTTTCTTGTTTCTAACTTGGTATCAGAGCGAGTCTTGATCTTGTAAACCCATCTACTACCTACAACCTCTTTATCAGAAGGATGATCAACCAAGTCCCAAGTGTGTGCTTTGTCAAGCGCCTGGATTTCTTCCTGCATTGCTTGCTGCCAATTGGGATTGGTGGAGGCTTCTCGAAAAGATTTAGGTTCATGGTGATTAAGAATAATAGAGAAACAATGATAATCAAGAAGATGAGGAGGTGGATTTCTTACCCTAGTACGACCTGTTGAGGAGGGAGGAATGACAGCAGGAACAGGAGCATCGTCCGGTCCGAAATCATCAAGAGATGGAGAAGGCGGAAGAGTAGAAGGCTCGAGAGGTGAATATGAGATAGAACCTGTAATATTATCACTAGGAAAAATATCAACATTGGGATTAGTGAAAAACGGGGAATGAGTAGAAGGGATGGACTCAAAAGTGGAGAAACTAGAGAACATGTGATGTTCCCAGAAGACAACATGACGAGATATACGAATACGTCTAGAGATAGGATCCCAACATCGATAACCCTTGTGTTTAGTCGCATAACCAAGAAAACAACACATGCAAGCCCAAGGTTCAAGTTTGTTATGTTCATGAGGCTGAAGAAGAACAAAACAAACACAACCAAAAACACGAAGAGAGTTGTAATCTGGAGAAGTATGATAAAGACGCTCAAAGGGAGTAATGTTACCAAGAACAGAAGAAGGGATTCAATTGATGACATGAACAGCAGTGAGAACAGCTTCTCCCCAAGTACGCTCAGGACAAGAAGAAGAAAGGAGCATTGCACGAACAGAGTCAAGAGTGTGACGGTTTTTGCATTCAGCTCTTCCATTTTGCTGAGAGGTACCAGGGCAAAAAAACTCAGACAAGGTTCCCTGTTCAGCTAGAAAATTTAAAAGTTTGGAGTCACAATATTCCATAGCATTATTACGACGAAAATCTTTAATGGCCTTTGAAAATTGAGTTTTAACCATAGTAGCAAAGTTAATATAAAGCTGAGGTAGCTCATGACGATTAGCTATCAAATAAACCCAAGTGAACCGTGAATAATCATCAATAAATACCACAAAGTATCTAGCCCCTCCCATAGAAGCAGTAGGAGCAGGACCAGAAACATCAGAATAAATAAGATCAAAAGGAGAACAAGCAAGAGAAGAATTATTATGAAAAGATAAAGCTGATTGTTTAGCAGTCTGAGAAAAAATACAATCAAAAGACACATTATTAACTTGACCTAAAACTCCCTTAGACAAAAGAGGACGCAATTTTCCTAAGGAGCTGTGGGCAAGACGGCGATGCCATAGGTGAAGAGTATAAGGAGAGGAAATAGCACAAAGATTTGTTGTAGAAGGAACATGAAGATTCTCGAGCTCAAACAACCTTCCAACCTTACATCCAGTCCCGATGATCCGTCCCATCCGACGATCCTGCACACGACAACCAGAGACAGAGAAATGGACATCAAAACCAAGATCAACGAGTTGACCAACAGATATAAGATTAAAGTTTAACTTTGAAATAAAATAAGTATAAGGGACATTAAGGTTTGACTGTGAAATGAGACCCTTATGAGTAGCATGCAAGAGGAAACCATCCGCAGTGTTGACAGAAGGTGCATTTGTAGTGGTAGACAAAGACAAGAAGAAAGGACGCAAAGGAGACATATGATTAAAACAACCAGAGTCAAAATACCATTTAGAATTTCATGGAGGAGTGGAAAGAGCAGCAGAGATATTACCAGAAAAATAGAGAAGTTGTTTAAGAAGAGACTCAATGTCGGATGAAGAGACAGACGGTGGGTTGAGAGAAGAAGGGTTGGTAGATTTAGTGGCAGCAGCAGCATAGAAGTAGGCACGTTCTGAGAGTAGGTGGGACGAGAATGATAATTGTTCTGATCTGGATGCGGTGGGCGTGTAGGACAGGCAGTGATCAAGTGCCCCGAAAGCTTACAATAATGACATAATAGTTTGGGACAGTGATGCGTAAACGACAAGTATACCGTATCATACAAGTAATACCACGGTGAGGTGGATATTGTTCCCACGAGGAATAAAGGACCAAGCAATACTATCCCTTAATTACACTAAGCAGATTCGAATAAAACCTTGAGAGTGTGATA
>JASCZI010273192.1:0-16685 GCA_036250425.1 Stylosanthes scabra | reverse complement strand
ATTTCTATTTCTGTACAACAACAACAATAACAGCAGCAGCAGCAACAACAACAACAATAACAACAACAACAAAAACAGCAACATAAAACAGAGAAGAAGAAGAAGAAGATGCAGATCTGAAAGAAGAAGAAAAAGAAGAAGAAGAAGAAGAAGAAGAAGAAGAAGAAGAAGATACGAAAGAAGATGATGACGATGACGACAACGTAGGTGGAGGAGGAGGAAGAAGAAGAATAAGAAGGTGTTTGGCGGCGTGAAGATGATGCAGTGCGTGAAACGCACGCTCCTTAATAATGAGAGTGGTGGTGGTTTTTGTAATTCACTTGGTTAACCACTTGGTTAGTAAAACCACTTGTTCAAATAGTGGGACTGATACAACAATACTACAACATTTTTTATAAATCATTTGAATTTTGTTCTTGAAGTTTTTTATTTACATCAATTTTAACCTTATTACTATTTTTTTATAATTAACATTTTTTTTCCTATTTTATCTCTTCCTTATACTCCCATCATCATCTCACTTCCCGGAATTTTTCTTATTTAAATAAAATAAATAACAAAATTATAAAAATAGGCACGGTAGGGAGTAATTACCATTTTGCGTACTCCCCCCATATCTCGGGCTTGCAGAACCCGAGATAGTATCTCGGACATGCAGAGCCCGAGATAAGACACAAAAACAAAATCCGACTATATCTCGGGCTCTGGCCCGCGATACACTAATTGCAAAATTTAATAATTGAGTCATTAAATGTGTGGTTATAACGAAATAAATAATAATAAGTGTTGTCTCTAAGAGAGTACATGTTTAAAGAATAATGTGATTTTGGATACTTTTATTTTTTAATTGTTTTTAATTTTTTTTTAATACTTTCTTTACGAATGAATGGGTTGAATTTTATGAAAGAAAAAAAAAACTCATAAACATTTTAAATATTTTATACTAACATTAGCATTAATGTACTCTAAATTTAAATAAAATAAAAAACAGCTAATTGAGTTTTTATACTCTTATTCTAGAAACTAAAATAATAATAATAATAATAATAATAATAATAATAATAATAATATATGGTATATCTAAAAAAAATAATGCATATTATGAACCCCCTAATAGTGACTTCTATTTTGAATATTAGGTGATAAATGTATAATAAATAAATAAAATGATAACCGTCAAACCAAATGAAAATAATAATAAATATGACATACTTAAAAAAATGTGTTATTATGTATTCCTAATCATTATGTACCCTTAACCATTACATTTAAACCAGACTAAAATATTTTAAAAATGACATTAACTAACATTAATATTTTAAAAGTGTTTAGTGTATTTCAGGCTCTCCAACCCCGAGATAGGTGTTTAGTGTATCTCGGGCTCTGCAAACCCGAGATAAGTAAAGCGCACATAAAAATGTAAATTGCGGTAAACGTGCCTATATTGGAAATTTCAATATTTTATTTATTTATTTATGAAAAAAATCCCTCACTTCCCCCTCTCTCCATTCACCTTCATTATCATCATTTCCTCCACCTTCATCACCTTCATCATCATCATTTACAGCTACATCAGATTTAAAAATTGAGGCTACAGAAATAAAATACCAAAGAGAATTACTCCATAGATGAATGAAGAGCTTTTGTAGGGAGTGACAGAAAAAGAGATCAGAATAGCAATTTTCAGCATAGGATCACTGAACCAGGGTTTAATGGACTTTTTTACAAAAAAATATTGGGACATAGTAAGGAAAGAGGTACGATATGTTGTTAAAAGCTTTTTTTCATAATGAAAACTTGCCTTAAAAACATGTGAGACAACGTTAGTTTTGAATCCAAAATGTCAAAATCCAGAAAGCTTGAATCATTTAAGACGTATAAGCTGTTGAAATTTTATTTATGAAATAGTGTCTAGAGTGTTGGTTCTTAGATTAAAACAATTCATTGATAAAATCATTTCACCCATACAAAGTGCTTTTGCAGGGGAAGATTGATTTAAGATAATATTATAATGAGTCATGCTATATATACACCAAAATCAATCACCAAAAGCAGTTATCAATGTATAACATACATTAAGTACAAAATATATGTTTAGCTTAACTTAATTTTATTGTATATTTTATATTTTAGTATGTATTATACATTGGTGGCTAATTTTATGTGCAAATAAAATTGTTGTATTATAATAGTGCAAAAAAATGTTTCATGAACTTATAGAAAAGGGTAAGAATAGTTTCAATGATTTAGCTATAAAATATATAGAATTTAATTTCCATGCACCGTCAGTGTAAAAGTTTTACACAGGCATCCAATTAGGTGTTACCACATCATCAAAAGCAATTAATTTTCAAATCCACTACTTCTAAAGTCATATAAATACATGAATCTAATTGGATGACTGTGTAAAACTCTTTACACCGTCAGTGCATCAAAATTGAACTCAAATATATATGAACAAAATATATGATAGGGTTGAATCGGTCCAGGCTCATGGTGCTCCAAAATCCAATGGACCGTGGAAAGACATTTTTGCAGGGCCGACGGAGAATCGGATGCTAAAATCAGTAAGCTTGACAGGGCTGAGGTTCAGCATGGGAAATGAAGAGAAATCGAGGTTTTGGGAAGATAAATGGTTGGGTGATGTAAGCCTTGAAATAAAATACCTCGGTTGTATAACATCTCACAGAAAAATGAGATGATTGTTGACGGTGGTTTTTGGGATGGATACTCTTGGATGTCGAACTTGACTTGGAGACGATGTTTGTTTGAGTGGGAACGTATACACTGTGTGGAGTTACGCACTTTATTAGGAACTGTGATTTTAAAAAAGAAAAATGTGGAGATTAGGCCCCATTCGCGGGATGTTTTGGATCCAATGTTTCATTTGGCTCATTGTTTCCAGGAAGGGCATTTCACAATTCTTACAACATACTTTTCAAGAAACTAAAGAAATATAGACAAGCCTAACTGAAAGTTTCATACTCTCATGCACAGACAATTCATACATCACTATAACCCAAAGTTTATGGAAGAAATTCATAGTCCAGTAGAAATCTGCATTAGACAAATCCAGGCCTGACATGCATGTGATAAGAAACCTGTTCCTGTTCCTCTTACCCCTCCCTCACTATGATATGTCAGTTTAGGCCATCAATTACCACCGCCAACTTGCCTCTTCCACGAGTCTTCAACAATCAGTTCATCAACCCCCCAATCCTCATAGCTGGAAAATTTTAGTTGAAAAATGGTAAGAGTGAGCATGACATAAAGAAAGAAGCCATAAAAAATAAAAAATTAGGTCCCAAAACTGGTGAAATGCATTATGTAGTTACCTTCCATCGGGTAAGTAGCGACGGATGGTAAAGGGTATCTTCCGACTCTCGAAGCTCTTTCATAGCAATCTAATACATTCGGAGGACAAATAAGATATTAGAAATTTGATCTAGGTAAAATTTAAAATAAATGCAATGCTAGTGCAATCAAACAACTGACTAAATAAAAGAAAGAAACCATAGAGGAGCTCAAACAAAATATGTATCTGAATAATTAATATAGAAACAAAAAAAGTCGGAACTAGAACTATAAAAGAATGCTCAGAACTACAGGAAATATCAAAGCTATTGGTAGCACATTAACAAATAAAGATAATATAGGAACAAAGAGAACTTCAGCATGACATATTCAATGCAGATCAAGATAAAATCCGTAGTTCTACATTTCTATATTAAGAAGTTATTAACCCTATAACAAATTACTGGACAAGTACCTACAAATAAGAGAAATAATATATTATACATATCAAGGATATCAAATCAATTGAGAAAAAAGCATTAAGGTGGTTAGTGTCATAAAGATTCTTCATGAAATGTCAGGGCATATGACCACACTAACAAATAATATAATAAGTTTAGCAATAAAAGCATTCACAGTGTACTCAAATACCGTAGCATTACAAGAAGGAAGCAACGATCAAGTAGAAAGAACATAAAAGGAAGTGCATTACCTCAAGTGGGTCAGTTTCCCCCTCCAGTTCCACCATAACAGGAGCATTCATACTGCAAAACCAAGAAGGAGCATTTTATGTCATCACAAACAAAAAATAATAAGCAAAACCTTAACCCAAGGTTAATTCTTTTTCATCTTCTATTCAATTTAAAGTACAAAACTACAATGTCATTTTTTTGTTCCCCTAGTCTGCTTACTGATTGCAGGATATTGTTAAACGAAACAATCAACCATGAGTTATCATTCTTGTGGTAAATATTGACCACAGCTATCTTTTTCTAAAGCTACATAGACCCTAAACATCATGGAGTTAGAATGAAACCTGATTTGGAGAGCACGGGTACCCAGAATCCGGGCACGCTCATACTTGATCATGTACTTGGAAGTCTTTCGAGGCCGCTCCACCGGTTGTTCATTTTCCTTGTCGTTGGTCTCAAGAGGCTCCCCAGTTATGTCCTCATTTTTGTTATCAGCATCCTCCTCTGCGCCTTCCTGCCCATCAAAATCAAACAATCCACCAACAAATTTCATTGAATAATTCAATCCCATGTTCTATAACCATAGATACTTTTACAAAATAAAAAAAGGACAAAATTTAGTAAAAGACCAAAACTGACTATACCTCAATCTCAGGCTCTGGGGGTTCATCTTCGTAGCTGCATCATCAACATTATTTTCTATATGAGAAATATCTCAATAACAATTTAGCAATAAACAAATTGCAGAAGCAGCAGCACAGAGAGCTCTAGCTAAGCATTAAAATCGTAAAAGCTTGAAAAACAGTCACTAATAGCTAATTTTGTAACAGTAACCAAATCAGAAACCTTAAAATTAAAAATGGAAAAACCCTAATAATGAATATAACAAATCCATCGAAAAAACAAAACAGAGATGAAATATTAAATTTAAATCTCCAGAAACTCTTATGTTGTAACAAGCAGAGATATAGAGAGATAACCCCATATCAATATCATCGTAGTCGTCGTCGGCCATGGTGAATTCGCAGAGAAGAGAGAAAGCTGAAACCCTAGGTTGAACTTTTGAAGCTTGCGCTGCGTGAACTAAAACCCCAATTAGCTCTTTGCAACTAATACTAAGAAAAATTAATACTAAAATGCATCAACATTTCAACATTTTTGATACATTAAGAGTATTACAAATTGCAAGCATAACATCCATAAAGGGATAAACAGTGAAATTCAATCAATCACATCAATCAATAACATAACAATTGTAGCCTTTGGTAATTATAAACCAGCACCAGTATTTTATAAACCAATAACAATTTTAATAATTCGATCAATCACACCAATAATCAGCACCAGTAACAATTATTAACCAGCAAATATTAGTAGTTAAGATTTTTCAGCACCAGTAACAATTTTTCACACACAATTGTAGCCTTTAAAAAATTGATTCAATCAATCAAATATCACATAGTATTATTATATAGTCGGTGATGATGATGAGATGCATTATTATATAATCAAATTGCGAGCAAAAAATCAGAAGAAAAAGAAAAAGAGAAGCTGGCAAGGAGAGGCACGGGGTGCAAGCACAAACCAGTACCAGTCACAAGAGGCACAGAAGAGCAAGCACAAACCAGTGGAGTCACAGAGGCACGACGCGGGGAAGACACAAGCGGCGGCCGGCGGCAGCACGGTGACGGTAAGAGGCGATACGGCGCGCGGTTGCGACGCGACGAACGCAGCAGTGCAGCACGGGCCACGACACAAGCAGCGGCAGCAAGGTGGTGGAGTGAGGTGAGAGCCTGAGATGTGAGAGTGGCTGAGATGAGAAGAGAGGGCAACGCGATTTGGGGCTCCACTGCTCCATATATGTTTGGAATTTTGAAACTCTTTAACAAAAACTAACAGCAAAATCTTGAGTTAAAACTCAAATTTGCCCTGAAATTTCAATGACAATTTAAATTAGTTTCGAAATTTTCAAAGTTACTCAATTTAGCCTTAATATTTGATCCTTTACTCAAATTGGTCTTTGAATGCTTTTGCGTTCCCTGAATACGTTTTCGTTTGTGAATCCAATGGTGGCACATATATTAATCACATATCGTATAAACTTATCAAAGAGTGAGTGTATTTCCGTATATATAGGGAGTATGGGCTTGTTTGAACAAACTTTTTGAAAAAAAAATTTTGGAATGATTTTTTTTAAAAAATGTTTTACAAAAGTAAAAGTAATTTTATATTTTGGCATCTCATGTAATAATATTTTTTTATTTATTAATTGTATTTGGATATAATAATATAAAAATCTTTTTTATTTATTTATTATGTTAAAACATCTTCTATAAAAAGATGTTTTTTTTATTTATTTTATTAGTGCTTTTACTTTTACTATTAGAAATTATCCAAACACGTTAAAAAACATAAAAAGATCTTTTTTTGACAAAAAAATCTTATTTTAGCCAAATAATGGCATCCAAACAAATTGTATATCCTTAGGTTTTAATCATCCTAAAAATTGTATTCTCTTCTATATTCACATATGAAGGAGATCAGCTACAAGTAGTGCTGGTCGGAGACGTAGGCAAAATTTTGCCGGACTCTGTTATTAATTGGTGTGTTCTTTCCTTTCTTTATTTTATTGCTATTGATTTATTTATCTGTGTTATTTTGTTAGTATTCAATACTTGTTGTTAGTGGGTATTTTGGGTAGAAATATTTGTAGAGTAATATTGTGGTGGTAATTCTGTCTAAGGAGGTTGGAAGTAAGTTTTAAAACTGGTCTGTGACCCCTCCGGCGCCTTTCTTGAAAATTTTATTGATAATAAAATTCTGTTGAAGGAGACTCGGTATTAAGTGGGACCTGATTGTGTCTCATCCCATCTTTTCTGGGAATTACTAAAATAGTAAAGCTCATAGGTATTAATTGTATTGAAGTTATCCACATTTCCGCAACAAATTGGGATCAGAGCTTAAGATTCGTCCTAGGCTCTGTTATATTGTCTTGTATTGAATACTATTTTTGAGTTGAAATGGCGACATCAAATCCACCGAAAAATGATACTTCGTCAAGTGGAACAAAATCCACTTCGAGTGGAATACTTTCAACCGATCCATCGGCAAGATTTCTATTGTCAAAGATAAAGTTAGCAGTGGAAATATTTGATTGCACAGGTCATTTCTGTATGTGGCAAGGCGAAGTGTTAGACTCTTTGTTTCAACAAGGTCTAGACATTGCTATTGAAGAAAAATATCAGATAATATTGATGAGAAAGACTGAAGTATAATGGAACAACCAGATCGTGTTTGTCCAGAGAATAGAAGTATGCAGTAAAAAATGAAACTTCTGCACATAAACTGTGAAAATCTTTGGAGGATAAATTTCTGACGAAGAGTAGTTAAAATAAACTCCTCAAGAAAAAGAGATTGTTCAAATTTAGTTATCGGTCAGGTACTTCTTTAAATGAATACATAACTGTATTTAACCAGTTAGTAGCAGATTTGTTGAACCTAGATATGAAGTTTGATGATGAAGATCTGGCGTTAATGTTGTTGTCATCACTCCCTGATGAGTTTGAGCATTTGGAACCACATTACTTCATGGCAAGGAGAGTGTATCCCTTGATGTTGTTTATTCTGCCTTATATAGTCATGAGATAAGGCAGAATGAGAAGAAGCTCAACAAACAAGCAGTTGTAGATGAAGCATTGGTGGTAAGAGGACGCCAGAAAAGTCAAACAAAGAATAGAAAAGGTAGATCAAAGTCGAAAGTTAGAGTTGTCAAAGATGAGTGTGCTTTCTGTCGTGAGAAAGGGCACTGAAAGAAAGACTGTCTAAAGTTGAAATCCAAAGGAAAAATAGCTAATAATGCCAATGTTGCTGAGTTCAAAAATGATGACTTAGATTACTCGTTAGTAGTAACAACTATTGATGAGTTCAAGAATAGTGATTCAGATTACCCTTTGGAAGGATCATTTGTTGCTGAATTTGAAGATGATAAATTTGATTACCCTTTAGACATATCATCTGTTGCTGAGAACGAGAATGGTGACTTATCAGATTACTCATCAGCTGAATCATCCATTGCTGAGTTCGAGAATAACTCAGATTACTATTCAGATGTGTCATCCATTGCAGAGTTTGAAACCGATGGTTTAGATTACTCATCGTTGATTTCATCTGATGATGAGTACGAGTATGATGAATCAGATCACTCTTTGGTCGCATCATCAACATCAATCCTCTCAAACGAGTGAATTTTGGATTCAGGCTGCACCTATCATATGTCACCAGATCGAGAATGGTTTTTTAATTTTGAAGAACTAAATGGTGGAGTAGTCTATATGGGAAACAACGTCCCATGTAAGACAGTCGGGATAGGTTCAATCAAGCTGAGGAATCATGATGGAACCACCAAGATATTGGAGGATGTTCGATACGTTCCAAGTTTGAAGAAAATCTCATTTCACTTCGGGCCATTGAGTCAGGTGTCTTAGTAGTGAAAATGAAAAATGGAATTCCCACAACAAAATTCAGAAAAGTTGTGGTGATGAAAGGCATTCGAAGAAACAATTTGTATTACTAATTTACTATCATGGTAGTACAATTGTTGGGATAGTAGCAGCAGTTAAAACAACACCTTCCAACGATGACAAGGATGCAGAAGCAACAAAATTGTGGCATAGGCGTTTGGGACATGCTAGTGAAAAGGCCTTGCAAACTCTAGCTAAACAGGGATTGCTTAAGAACTTTAAAGCCTGTAAGTTAGAGTTTTGTGAGCATTGTGTGGTGGGGAAACAAAAGAAAGTGAGATTTGGCACTGCTATCCATGATAGTGAGGGTATTTTGGATTATGTGCATTCTGATATGTGGGGACCTTCAAAGACTCCATCTCTTGAAGGACGACATTATTTTGTTACTTTCATTGATGATTTTTCCAGACGAGTATGGGTGTATACGATGAAGACTAAGGATGAAGTGCTTGGAATTTTCCTTGGTTAGAAAGCCAAAGTTGAGAACTGGACAGGAAGGAAAATCAAAATTCTTCGATCGGACAATGGTGGAGAATACAGAAGTGATCTATTCTAGGAGGTTTCTCAGAAGTATGGTATTGTTCGACACTTCACAGTCAGACATACACCACAACAGAATGGGCAGCAAAGCACATGAACAAGACATTGGTGGAGAAAGTACGGTGCATGCTGTCTAATGCTGGGTTAGGCAGAAAGTTTTGGGCTGAGGCTGTTAGATATGCACAACATCTTGTTAATCGCTTGCCATCATCTGCAATAAACAACAGAACATCATTGGAGGTATGGTCGGGTAAACATGCAACAGATTATGATTCTTTGTGCATATTTGGTTCGATTGCATATTACCATGTAACCAGATCGAAGTTGGATCCTCAAGCTAAAAAGGCCCTCTTTATGGAATTTAGTTCTGGAGTGAAAGGATACCGTCTTTGGTGTCTAGAAACAAAGAAAATCATAGTCAGTAGAGATGTTACATTTGATGAATCGACTATGTTGAAGGCAGAAAAAGAAGAATCTGATGGTACTCCACAGCAGGTGGAGCATACAACAAAGAAGGTGGAGTTCAAGCAGATAGTTGTTAATCCAGTTAGTAGCACACATACCGACTCTTCTGTGGCCGAAGAGGAATTAGATGAAGAAGAGGATTCACATGAAATCTCTTTACAACAATCTGAGACAATTGCAACAAGTAGACCAAGACGACAAATTCGTAAGCCTGCTCGATTTGTCGACATGGTGGCTTATGCACTTCCAGTAGTTAAAGAAGTTTCATCCACCTTTTGTGAAGTAGTTGAAAGTTTGGAAAATAAAAGATGAAAGGAAGCCATGGAAGAAGAGATGCAGTCTCTTTAGAAGAATAACACATGGCAGTTGGTACAACTACCGAAGAATAAGAAGGCAATTGGATTCAAATGGGTGTTTACCAAGAAAAAATGATTTCCTAACAAAGATGATGTTCGCTACAAGGCAAGGTTGGTTGCTAAAGGTCACGCTCAGAAGGAAGGAATAGACTATAATGAGGTATTTTCTCTAGTTGTGAAGTATTTCTCCATTAGAAATTTGTTGGCCTTGGTAGCACAGTTGAATTTGGAGTTAGCTCAAGTTGATGTGAAGACCGCGTTTCTACACGGTGAATTAGAAGAGGAAATCTATATGACTCGGCCAAAAGGATTCGAGGTTGCTGGAAAAGAAGATTGGGTTGCAAGCTGAGCAAATCGATTTATGGTTTGAAGCAATCACTAAGGCAATGGTATAAACGATTTGATAAATTCATGATGGGCCAGATGTACACAAGAAGTAAGTATGATAATTGTGGATATTTTCAAAAGCTACAAGATGGGTCCTACATCTATCTACTCTTATACGTTGATGACATGTTGATAGCATCGAAGAGCCAAGAAGAAATAGATAAGTTGAAGGCTCAGTTGAAACAAGAGTTTGAGATGAAAGATCTCGGAGAAGCTAGAAAGATTCTCAGCATGGAAATAAGCAGAGATA
Organism: Stylosanthes scabra; assembly: GCA_036250425.1. Lineage (NCBI taxonomy): Eukaryota > Viridiplantae > Streptophyta > Magnoliopsida > Fabales > Fabaceae > Stylosanthes > Stylosanthes scabra. The sequence goes on along the minus strand of JASCZI010273192.1, from coordinate 6,181 downwards.
GAGCAAGAGGGAAGCTTTGTCTGACTCAAAAGCAGTATTTGAAGAAAGTGCTATAAAGTTTTGGTATAGGTAAAGATACAAAACTTGTAAGCACTCCACTTGCTCCTCATTTCAAACTTAGTAGCCAGTTATCTCCGAAGGATGATGAAGAACGAGAATACATGGCTAAAGTCTCTTATGCAAATGCGGTTGGTAGCTTGATGTATGTAATGGTATGTACAAAGTCTGATATTTCTCAGGTAGTTGGAGTTGTTAGCAGGTATATGCATGATTCTGGCAAAGGTCATCGGCAAGTTGTCAAATGGATTTTGCGGTATATTTAAAATATCGCAGATGTTGGTTTAGTATTTGAGCAGGATGATTTCCTGGGTCAAGGTATAATTGGATATTGTGATTCCGATTATGCTGGCGATTTAGATAAGCGAAGATCGACGACTGTCTTCCGTTGTTTATACGATCCATCAGTTGCGGCAACTTCACACCCCTAATTTTGTTAATGGATATTTTATGTGATCGAGTGAATGCTATATACAATTTTTCGTGTAATAATTTTTTGCATACACAATATTTTTTTATTTAGTTGGTAGCTTTGGGAACTCCTTGTATATCGATAGATTTTGGAATCATATTAGAAGAATAAATAATTTGTGGTGAGCTGTGGGCAAAACTGGAAAACTACTTGAAGTTATTAATAGATGTCCCTTGTAAATAATTTTAGAAGGGAAGAGGCTTTTCATGAGAGATTGAGAAAGTTTAGATAAGGGAAGACTTTTTTTCAAAAAAGATGGAAATAGTTTAGCACGTAACATAGTTTTTTTAAAACATTTTCTTATTCTATTCAAGTGTAACTAGTTAAGCAAGTATTCCATACTTTTTTTATTAAGTCCAATTAATTTGTATCAAAAGGAAAAGAAAACGTTCGGGTTTGCAAATTACCTTTCAATTGAATTTTGTTGGTAAATCGAATTAGCCCCATAGTTCTTTAAAATGCAAATGTGAAACAAGATTTTGTCTATGGTGATAAAAGTATTTAGTGATTTTTTAAGAATTATGGAAAAATATTTTAAATATGTGACTGTGCTTATTTTAAATATATATATCCATATTTTTTTTTCATTTTAAAGATTACACTTCAAATCTTAATAGACCATAAAATACTTTTACCATCTAAAAAATCTCCTATAAAACAATATTCAAAATCAAGCAGGACATAACACAAAACGTGGAGTCAAACTTTTTAACAAAACTTATGATCATTAAATACTAGAATATTTCAAACCCAAGTCACCATGTTATAGGGACTTCCACAGTACGTCCTTAATCATGGGCAAAATGTCTTAAAATATAAAAGGGAAAAATCATCAACAGGTAGCAATATATGCCAATTAAACCAAAATATTAGAACCGGATGCTAAAGCTAACTAAGCAATGATATTCTAGAAACTAATGCTTGGGGTTGGTTGGCGTTCCTTGGGAGCTGCCTTATTCTTCTTCCTATTAAGTTTAGTAACAGCCTGGCGAACTGACTTCCTAGCGGACTGACTTATCCCACGTCGATATTGCCCTCTCAATTTTTTCTTGTGCTCTAGCATTGTGATTTCCATGACAAGGTCCAATGCCAGCTTCATTCCAATTTGGTCATGCACCTGTTTTATAATTTAGTTCAAGTACAGTAAACATTAATTCTGCTCAACTACAAAAATAATTAAACCCACAATCTCCATCCTATTATTCAACATTTCCTTTGGTTGATTTTTTCTATATACCTCTGCCAGAAAACCATCCCACATATATGACAGCAGCATCCACTGTGCTACCCACATCCCAGAATCGTTCATAACCGGTAGTTAGCATCTACAAGACGCGGAGACAGATAAAAACGGACAGCCGCTTCTAGACTGTCAAATTCCATTTCCAAAACCTCAGATAATGTGTTTGAAACTTTGTTTTGTGCACCACTCAGAGTATTATTAGCCCCATTGGCCGCTTCAGGGTCCAATGGATCAACCTCTTCCATGCCAACATCGAGAAAACCCTCCTGTTGTGTACATATTGGTAAAAACCCATTAGATAGTTCATCAAAGAAGATAGGATGTTACAACTCATAGCAATAATGTGTTTGGGAACCGATGCCGACTGAATGGTACTTTAAATAGAGAATCACTAACCAATAAACCCATCTCTGAAGTATTCATATCTGACCACTGGAGGTTCGATTCACGTGGATCATCCAAATTGTCCTCCGCAATTGTTTTCATTACAACTCCAAAGACACAAACACCTGATTCAAAGGATCACAACATGTAATCAATAATTAAAAAATAAATTCCTCCTAGGTAGAAACAATAATCAGCCACCATGTTAACTTTACAATCTTTCATTACTTTTCTAAAAATAATTTTATCCATTGCATAGTCTGAACATATCTAGATAAAAAAATTATTTCCCTTTTAACAAAATAAATAATAATAATAAGGTACATCAAATTGCTCGAGCTAAGCAACATTCTAATTAATTAATGTAAATATTTTTTTTATTCCCGCGGATAGGTATATATTTACATAAAACTTCGAAGTGCATGAACAAACAACTTTTTTTAAAGTAGGAAACACACAAACATACAATCTTTTCAATTATAATCGCAAAACTGGATTCACTGGACTGTAAAAGGTGAATTTTTTCAAGCAATATGAACAAATTCTAACGGTTAATGTCACAATAGCGTATAAGCATGAGAAGAATCATTATCATCGTTATACTATACTATAACGCAATTGTTTCTGGCGCCAAAAATGCTGACGTGGCGTATTCTGATGTCAGAACAATTTGCATTTCTCTTCTGTTAATTATTTAGGGTAAGTAATAAATGTTATAATTATATTAATTATATTAATTGATTCAAAATGTATTAATCGTTATTCTAAACTTATTGACGAAAATTAACTTGGGGTTGATTGTAATTCAAATTGGAATGTTTTAAATTTATTGCATCTTACTTGCAATTCAAAATGTACTAATTGTTGTTCAAATTCAAATTCCTTACATATATTTTGCACAGATAAATAATTATATTAATTAATTGATTCCAATTTATATCAATTAACATAATTCATCTTCCTTTCAAATTAATATAATATATTTAGAAAATTACATGACATATTAATTAAACGCAAATCAATGTTTAATTCAAAACAAATCAATTATAATAAAATTATAATACAAATTAATTGCTAATTACTCTAATCAAATCAATTAATTGATTTTATTAATTATATTAATTATTTGATTTGTTTGAAAAAATATCAAATATTAAATTTATTCTTTTATTTTCATCTATATATATGAAATTCAGATAGAGGAAATTTATCAAAAATACAAGCTTGAGAACAGGGGAATGAGGGGATGCCAGCGGGAGTCAACAACTAGAGGAAATTCATGTTTTTTAATAGCTTTTACTGATGTTTTTTGTCTGATTAGTTGTGCCTGGTTGAAGGCCAAACTTGATGAATTTGTTATTTTAAGCTTTTATAATTTGGATGAACTCACTTCCCGCTTGGGTGGTTAGTGAGTAACAATGATTGGAAAAAAAATCAGATAAACTTCTTGTTTATTTTCTTTTTTTAGTTGCATACAACTTTATAATTTTTATACTATTTTTTGTTTTTTTATCTCTATTTTATCAAATTTTACGTATCTTAATTTTATTTTATATTTATTTTCTTCTAACCTTGTATTTTGATGAATGGTTCTTTATTAAAATTGTTATTATTTTGTTTAATAATGTTTTAATTTTTTTTGTAGAAGATGATTAATAAATTCTTCTTCAATAAGATTTTTTTGAATTTATTTTTAACAATAACTTATGCTGGTTTTTTCTATTTACCATTCGTATACACTAATTATATTTCTATGTTGAATATTTAATTTCTATTATACTTCATGTATTATACTAAGAGTAGTCTTACGGAATCAACATTAGAAAGCAATTAGGGAGTCAATAAATCTAATTATAAGTTGTCATCCAAAATAAAAATAATTATCATCCGAAACTAAAAGCAGTTATCATCTGAAACTGTACAAAATTATCATTAAAAACTTTTAATAAAATTATCATCCAAAACAAAGCACAACTTATCATCCGAAACTAAATAAAATTATCATTCAAACAAAACAAGTTATCATCTGTAACCTACCCACTATCACTACCATTACCAGCAAAACCACTAACACCACCATCACCACAACAACAACTACCACCACCACCACCTCACCACCACCACTACCACAACCGCACCTCACCATCACAACCTCACCACCTCATCCACCACCATCACTACAACAACAACAACAACCACCATCCACCACCATCACTACAACAACAACAACAATCACCTCACTACCATTACAACCGCAACACCACAACAACAAGACGAATAAGAGAATCGGAACAGATCTGCTACTACAACACAAATAAGAAAAATAAAGAAAAAGAAAAAGAAGGAAGAAGAAGAAAAAGAAGGAAGAAGAATGAGGAAGAAGGAGGAAAAGAAGGAAGAAGACAGATCTACTGATGCACCTGAGACAGAGTTGCGAATAGAAAGGTGTAGGTTGATGAGTTGGCGGTGCGCTGGTGGTCGATGAGGTGGCAGCTCCGGCCAAAAGAGAAAAAAAGAAAGAAAAGAAGGAAAAGAGGCTTTTATCCTCTATTAGCTTGGGAGAGATTGGTTCCATAAACTTTTTCTTATAGTAAACATATTTCTATATAGTACATTTTTTTTTTTTTTGCAAAAATAGTAAAGAAAAGAAAACATACGGAGCAGAAAAACAATCTAAATCACGCTACAACAATTGTTGTTATTATTATTATAGTAATTCATACTTATATAATTTTTCATAGTAATTCAATATTTGGTCTTCTTTTTATTTGGCAAGTTATAAGCTTTTCATTCGTTTCAATATTTAGTGTTCTTTTTATTTTAATTTAAACACAAATCAACATTTATTCAGTTATGATATTTCATATCTTTTTCATTTTTCATAATTAACATGATTATTTCTTATAAGTTACATAGCACGTATACTCAAAAGAGGGGTGAATTGAGTATGATAACAACAATGATAAATTTTCACGGAAGCTTAAATTACTTGAAATTTAAATGATTCAAATGCTTGTACTAGTATTTTTCCAAGGGCTTAAGTCAATTCTTAAGTACTTACGAGTATCTTGTACTTTCCAAAACACTTGTATAATAATAAATGACAAGAACATAAGAAGTAAGGATAGAAATACGATACACCAAATTTAGAGTGGTTCGGCTCAATTTCTCACCTACGTCCACTTTCTTTCTCAATCGCAATCGAGAAGTTCCACTATCAACAAGCTTCAAGGTGCTTGATAAACCGTTTACAACAAGAGCTTGAATCGAACACCTTACGGTACAACTCGATAACCCACTTCACTCGAAGTTTACCCAACCTCAAGATTTCTCTTAAGTGTTTATCTCACCGACTAGTGTTTATCAACGCTCACCAATAAGAGAACCAATCTCTTATCTTACAAATGGAACAAAATAGAATTTTGAAAACTCACAAGATGAGTATATGATTACAAATTTGAAGCGCTATGAATCAAATGTGTGTATCTCTCAATTTAGTGCATAAAATCACTTTGAAATAGATATGAAATGAAAGAATAATATCAAGAAGCTTTGCAAATGATCAAGTGTATGAAATGAGGTTTCAAACCATCTATTTATAAGCATCCCAAGCAATTTAGCCGTTATGAATAGTAATTCACTGTTCACTAGCCGTGGGAACAGTAATTTACTGTTCACTAGCCGTGGGAACGTATTTTTACATTTTACTGGCCGTAAAAACGTATTTTTACTGTTCACAAAAGACAGATATATATCAATCTGAAGCTCCGGACGTTAGCTTTCTAACGCAACAAGAACTGTATTGTTTGGAGTTCTGTAGTTCAAGTTATTATCACTTTAGTGCACAAAGGTCATGATTGATAACATGCACTAAGTTTTAAACTAACTTGGTTATAAAACATTTACGGTCATAGTTTTGGTAAAACCTTTTCTTTAAAAATATTTTCTTGTGTGTGTGTGAGAGAGATAATTTAATTTGGTTCTTGACAAGAGTTTACCTAAGTCCTAAGACTCTAAAACGTCTT
>JASCZI010273190.1:2569-16707 GCA_036250425.1 Stylosanthes scabra | reverse complement strand
AAGTCCTTGGAAAAATACTAGTACAATCATTTGAGCAATTTATTTCCATAGCAATTTATACTTCTGCAAAAATTTTCTATTGTTATTTGAACACTCAATTCACCCCCCTCTTGAGTGTTATGCATTGTGACTAACAGGTAACAATCCCTGGTGATACTCTGATTCCACCAGAAGATCCTATTGATGGAGTAGCAATGGGAAGAGTGAGAGGACCAAGAGAACCAAGACAGCATCAAGAAGTCGAAGAAGAAGCTCCCCAACAACAACATCAACAATTCCAGCAACAACAAAACCTCCCACCTGATTTCATGGCAAGTTTCAACAACACAATGGCAACAATTCAGCAGCATTATGACCAAAGGTTGGATACCCTCCAGCAGAAATTCGATGATGCTCAAGAGGAGAATAGAAAGAACTTTGGCGCAATCAATCAAAGGATGAACCAAATGGATGATCAGCTTTCTATGCTACTTTCATGAATTGGCCAATGAAAGCATGTTGTTTCCTTATCAAAACACCACAAGGCAGATGCGAGAAATAGAGCAGCAAGGTATTCCAATAACAATGGCCAATCTAAACATCCATAGGACTAGAGAAGAAGAAATACGCCAAGAGAAGATTAGATATGAAAAGATCCTTGAAGAAGCAGCTGCTCAAAAGGCAAAAGAGCAAAACAAAGGCAAAGCAAGAGGAGTTGAAGAAGATTATGATGATGAAGAAACAGAGGATGAAGGTGGAGAATGGTGAGTGAAACTTAAAAAAAAAAAAAAGAGAGAGAGAGGGGGTAAAAACAAAAGTGAGGTATTCTGTTCTCTTTCGTCCTGTTGAAAGCTAGTCTTACCATGATCCTATCTGTTTGTATGTTTTATGTTTTTCCTTACATGCTTTGCGTCTGTTGTTTTTCATTAAATAAATGCCATATCTATTTCTCTTGAGTGTCATTTGAGCAAAACCAGAGCTATAAATGTAAACATAGAATGAGTTTTTGCTAAGGAAACACTCTCAAAAAAAATTTTCTATTGTGGTGAATAACTCTAGTTTCTGATTGTACAAGGGGATGAATCCCTTTTGAGGTCTCCTTTTAGAAAATTATTATGAGATATTCCCAAAGAACTGAATGGTTTTGAGGTCAGCAAGCTAAACATCGAAAAAAAGAAAAGAGAAAAAGAAAAGAAAAGGGGAAGCATATAAAGAAATAAGGCTTTGAGTATCAATGACTGGGATACAAAATGAAAAGAAAACTCAAAAGAGTTTCACCCAAGTTATATGCTCGTGATGTTTCTATGTCAGGGAGAGAGGCTTGGGAAAGTAAATCCAAGGAGTGCCTTGCCACTTGATATCTTGAACTAATCGGTTCGGGATTATCGATTGAACACCTAATTTAAAAAGCCGCCTTGAGATAGAACATTAAAAGTCAATCAACAAGAAAAACCCCAAAAAGATAAAGAAATCACAAGAAGTTGACTTCAAACAAAAAGAAAATAAGAAAGAATGATCTCATAATAACATCTGAAAAGAGACCTTGAGAAACTTATGTCCTTAAACTTGAAGAAACAAAGGAAAAGAACACCTAGAATCTTCAAAACTTCAGCAGAGCAAGACAATTTGAACTTAAAAACATATATAGCTCTTGCTTTGCTTGAAGACAAGCAAAAGATTAAGTTTGGTGTTGAGATGCGGTGGCATCTTTGGTTGTTTTTAATATCAAATTCTCTTGAATTATATGATTATTCTTGTGATTTATTACTCTTTAATTTACCAATCAAACAAGCTTGATGTCTTTTGAGTTTTATTTATGTTTATAGAGTATTTCACTAAGAATTTAGATGATCAAGGCCAATAAGAGAAGATTGAATAATGGAGCTGAAAAGAGCTAAGAATTTGAAGTCCATTTATACTCCACGTTATACGTAGGAAATGATGGACACAAGACAGAGGCTGGGCGTCATACGTAAGATTTCCACGTTATACGTGGGAATTAAATCACAAATCACAGAATTGGACAAAAGCACCACATTATACGTGGGGATCTCACGTTATACTTAGGAATTAAAAAGGCAAGTTCCATAAATCACAGAGACTCCACGTTATACGTGGAGAGTTCCACGTATAACGCTCTCCACGTATAACGTGGATTGAAGAAACCAAGCCCAGAAGCCCCATGTTATACGTGGAGTAGCCCACGTATAACGTGGGAAGTAAACGTATAACGTGAAGGCCCACTCTCAATTATCAGGAAAGTCCACCAATGCCACTTCAGCCCAATCTCATTTTGTTACCAATCCATCACTTAATCAAGGGCAATTTTGGAAGATTCAAGGATTGATTGATTGAAGATTTAGTGAAAGAGATAGGCATTGTAATCATAGAAGATAAGATAAAGATTAGATTTTATTGAGATTAGATATGATTGATAGTTGACTTTTAGGATAGTTAAGCTCATTTATATAAAAGAGGAACTAACCACTAGGGTTAGTAACTCAGCATAGCCGTTTCATTATTTTCTAGGGTTTTAGATTCAATTATGAATTGCTAAACTCCTCCATTGTTAAGGGTGAGGAGCTCTGTTCACCCGGCATGAGGTAGTTATTATACACAGTTTAATTAAATTCAATAAGATATTTCAGTTTTCGAAATTGCATGAATTAATGTTCTGTTCTTCATCCCAATAATTCAAAATCACTGAGAGGTGTTCTTTAATTTGTTCAGAATCACTAGAGATAATAAAGATAATTTACATGCAACTATAATTCTGTGGATTGAAATTGGGTTAGAACTAGTTTGGATATAGTGGCATTTAATCTAATCTAGGATCACTTTTGAGATTCATAAGAATTAGAACCAGATTATATACTTCACCTCTCTATTTGATTAATTGTCTAAGAGATTAGCTTTTGATTAAGTAAAGGGAAAATTAAATTGCTAAGAGATTAGGGTTTAATTATTATAGGTTCGTTGTGCATGATTTCTGAGTATCTAGAATTGCAATTAAACTTGTACGTTAGCCCTCAAGGGAAAAACATCTCTAAAGCTCTTAACATCTCATCTCATCATCGTTCAAACCTCAAGTATAATTTCTGCTCTCTGCTCTCTGATATTAGTAATTTTCGAACTATTAGACCTAAAGCAATCAATTTATTTAGTTTCATTAAATCTGATTAGAACAATTAATTAAGTAGTAGTTGATTGGTCCTTTAATCCTCGTGGGAACGATATGCACTTCACTGTGGTATTACTTGATACGATTCGTTATACTTGCCGAGATTTAGGGTTGGAAAACTGCTTATCAGCCTACAGACCCTTGGAGCAATCATCAACTGGATCGACACCCTTCCGGCTCACTTATGGAACGGAAGCAATGATTCCACTAGAAATCGCAAAACAAACCACCCGAGTATCAGCTTATGGCGCGGAAGGCAACAAAATTGGTAGGGAAACAAAAACAGATTTAGTCTCCGAGATCAGAGAGGAAGCTAGGATAAAACAGCAAGCAATAAAGAAGCTTCTGGCCGCCAAGTACAACAAAAAGATCAAGAAAAGATACCTAGAAGAGGTTGACTTAGTGCTGCGGCGAGAGACATAGGAGGAAAAAATTCAGCCCAAGGAAAGCTAGGAGCAAACTGGGAAGGCCCTTACTGGGTAGTCGAATTCCTCGGAAAGGGCGCTTACAAGCTTAGCACCATAGAAGGCACTCAGGTTCCACGAACCTGGCACATATCCAACTTAAGAAGATACCACATGTAACTGAACGTAGCAGCATGTACTCTTTTCCTCCCATCTCTCATTTTTTTCCCGAAAAAAAGAGTTTTTTTTATGGAAATGTTTTAATGAGGCATGTAAGCGTTCCAGCCACCTTAGCCGTTAAACTTAATAAATCAAAGCACTTACTTGTCTCTAAGAGTACCTGCCTTTTTCTCCACATTTGCAAATTTTACTACGTTGTCATTTATAAAGACACAAACAAAAGCAAAAAACATAATCATTTTGAAAAATGCAAAAGATCCCGGAAGCCCTATCGAAAGCGGCACTAAAATAACCCAAAGGGGAACACAAAAAGCGGACGCACCAAACTCCGCAACTCCGCAGCTCCACACCGGACTGATCACCCGGGAGATGAGATGCACTCAAAATCATGCTTGGCAAAAAGATAGGAATATCAACAAGCAGATATAAAACGAGCAAGAAGAAAATGTATCCACACAAAGACCCCCAAAAAAGGGTAACTCAAACAAAATATCCAGTAAGCAAAAACGTTTAAACAAGAAACTTATACAAATTTAAGTGGGGCATCCCCCACACTCTCCTGTTGCGGCCTCTTATGCATGAGCATCATTGTAGACTTATTCTCCTAATTTATGTTGTATTCTTCATTTAATTAACTTAGAATCATAATAAAATTGGCAAAATAGGATAAAATGTTAGTGCATGTTTAATTATGACAAAATACTGGTACTTTGAGTATTTTATTGTTAAATTACAGAAAAATGGACAAAGGAAGTTTGAGGAGCAAGAAACGAAGTTTTGAAGCATTTCTGGACAGAGCCCCACGCCTAGGCGTGGAACTCAATGCCTAAGCGTCCAAGTCAGGATCTGAGCACCCAAAGCCCACGCCTAGGCGTGGAAGCCAACGCTGAGGCGTGGCCTAGCATTCTCCAAGCCTCCAGAGACACTCAAAGCCAACGCCTAGGCGTGGCCAAGCATCCAGAGCTCAAAGTATGGGCATGACACCAACGCCTAAGCATCCAGTGACAACCCAAGACCCACGCCTAGGCGCCAAAGCCAAAGTCTAGGCGTGGGAGGTTCTATTTAGAGGAAAGCAAGCCAAGTTTGGAAGCAGAGGCCCACGCCTAGGCGTGGAAGCCAAAGTCTAGGCGTGGGAACACTCTGTTCTTGGGCAGAATTGGAATTTCATTTCCAATGCATTTGTATTTCATTTATCCCTTTTATAAACCTATATATAGATGGAAAACTTCACATTAGAGATATCTTTTGAATCATTCCATAATCATTAGATCATACTTTTCATTCATAAAGTTTAGGAGAGAATTCATTCTTAGTTTCTCTCTAGTCTATTTCTAGTTTTCTTTGAAGTTTTCCATCACTTTCTTGTAACTTTCATTTCATTTAGTAAAGAGGCAATTCAGTTATACCTTCTTTTCTTTGAAAATTCTATCTTTTCTATACTTTCTTTGAAGTTCTTTGAATGTTCATGCATTCAAGAACAATCTTCATACATTTCTTGAACTCATTCATCATCATGAGTGGCTAAACTCTCTTGAAGATTAAGGAGGAGGAGCTCTATTCTATTAAACCAATGGATTAATCCAATAATATATTCAAATCTGCAAGTTCTACTAATTATTCAAAGGATTCTTCTTGTTCATCAATTCAAGGATCAAGATAACCGAGAGGTATAATTGGTTCTTACTTTGGTTTAGTTTTTATACCGGTTCATGAGATTAAACATATTATTTGATGGTTTATGCATTGTTATTGTTGATGTTTGATTGAATAAGTGACATGAAATTTGGTCTTGCATTGATCTTGATAGCATAAACTAATTCAAGAATGATCTTTCATGTGTGTTCTTTGCATTAGAGATGATGTTTTGAATATATGTGTCATTATATGAATCTGAATTTTTATGTCATAGATGAGTGATTTGCATCTTGTTTGATTCTTTGTCATGAATGTTTAAAGATTCGGTTGTTGACGAATGATCGATCTTTCTTGTTTTGGATTGTTGAGTTCGAGAGAATAGGCATTCAAACATATTCAAGAATCACTCCATGTTTCTTTATGTGGCCTAGAGATAGGCATGTGATTTGATGTGTATTAGAATCTTTGATGATTGTATGAGGTTTGCATGTGATTGAATATGTAACATATTAATTCTTTCCATGGATCTTGTTGATTGTTAGAGGTTTAAATCATGATGTGTGCATTATCTTTTTGCTTATTTGATTAGTCAAGAGATTGATGATTAGATAGGTTAAAGAAAAACTAGATTGCTAAGAGATTAGGATTTAGTTATACTAGGATTCATGGTGAATTGTTGTAGGTATTACTTGCAGAAAATTAGTTAGTGATATTAGATTATGAAGTTGTGTTTATGAATATCTCCAATCCCTTAATCTTGTTTGCTTTTATTGAATCTTTTCTTTTATCTTTAGTTACATTTGTATGATCATAGTTGTTACTAGTTTAAAAGATTTATGTTCTTGCATGTTTTGCATGTTTCTTTAGTGTAGTGTGCATTAATTCTTTGTTGATAGCCTTTGATTTACTTAAGGAATTGTCTAGGAAGTATTGATTGATGCATCTTTCCTCGTTGGGAACAATATCCCACTCTTTTTAGTAGTACTACTTGATCCGATTCACTTGTCGGAATGTTGAGAGATCTTGTTTGTTGTTGTTTGGTTTGTTAAGATCTTTCGTAAACATCAGCCTCCTCCCTTTGCTGCTCCTCTGCCAAGGGATCTGACTGCTCTTCTGCCAGGATCCTGGGCTGCTCTTCAGCCAGGGGCTCTAGCTGCTCCTCCACCACAGGCTCTGTCTACTCCTTGGTCTCAGCCTTAAGATTATAAATCATTTTGCCCTTAGGATCCCAGCGAGTGTCCAAGGTAATCACAGAGAAGTCCACAGCCGAATTCAGATGGTGAACTAATGCACGGGCATCTTTGGATGATTTTAATTGAATAAACACTTGCATGCCTTATTTCTGTTGCTTTCAATTGAATAAATGCCATGTTTTTCTCTTGAGTGTCCTTAATGCAAAACAAGTGCTATAGATGTAAACATCAAAAGATGAATTTGCTGAGGATGCACTCTTTAAGAAAACCATTGGTGTGATGACTCTGCTTTCTAATTGTGAAGGGGATGAAATCCTTTTGAGGTTTTCTTTTAGAAAAGTATTATGAGATTATTCCTGAATTAAAAACTAATTGAGGTCAGCAAAAAATTATATCAAAAGAGAAAAAAAAAAAAAAGGGAAGCATATAAAAAAAGAAGGCTTTGAGTATTAATGACTGAGATACAAAATGAAAAGAAAACTCAAAGAGTTTCTCCCAAGTTATATGCTCGTGATGTTTCTATGTCAGGGAGAAAGGCTTGGGAAAGTAAATCCGATGAGTGCCTTGTCACTTGATATCTTGAACCAATCGGTTTAGGATTGTCGATTGAACACCTAATCTAAAAAGCCGCCTTGAGACAGAGCATTAAAAGTCAATTAACAAAGAAAACCCCAAAAAGATAAAGAGATCAAAAAAGAGCTGACTTCAAACAAAAGAAAGCAAGAAGAATAATCTCATAATAACATCCGAAAAGAAATCTTAAGGAACTTATATCCTTAAACTTGAGGAAACAAGAGGAAGGAACACATGAAATTTTCAAACTTTAGTAGAGCAAGACAAATTGAACTTAAAAACATATATAGTTCTTACTTTGCTTGAGGACAAGCAAAAGATTAAGTTTGGTGTTGTGATGCAGGGGCATTTTTGGATGATTTTAACTTCAATTTCTCTTTATTATTATGATTATTCTTGTGATTTGTTACTCTTAATTTGTCAATCAAACAAACTTGATGTCTTTTGAACTTTGTCTATGTTTATAGAGAATTTCACAAGGATTTTAGGTATCTAAAGGCCACACAAGAAGAATTGAAGAAAGGAACTTGAAGGAAGCAAAGAACAGCAAAGAAAAGTGAAGAAATGGAACAAAGAAAAACCATATTATACGTAGACACTATACGTATAACATGGAGAGTTCTTCCTTCATTATTCAAGCCTCCAGAGAGCCCATAAAGGCCTATGTTATAGTGTGGATCTTAAGTATAACATGGGATGATGATTGATGATTCTTGAAGCTTTCTCAAGCCCAAATCATTAGGCCATAATCCATTGTTTAATCAAGAGCAAAATTGGAAGATCCAAAAACTAATTGATTGAAGATTAGTGAAGATAAGATTAGTGATTTGATTAAATAAGATTAGTTTTAGATAAGACTAGATTAGATTTGATTTTTCTGTTTTGAGTTTTAGTATAAAAAGTATCATAACCACTAGGGTTAGGATAACTTGGCATATGTGCATTATTTTGTTTAGGGTTTTAAAAAGACATGAATTACTAAACTACTCCATTGTTAAGGGGTGAGGAACTCTGTTCACCCAGCATTAGGTAGTCTTTTGTACATGGTTTAATTTAATTCAATGAGATATTTCAGTTCTCTTAAATGCATAATTTAGTTTTCTGTTCTTAATCTCAATAGTTTAGAATCACTAAGAGGTGTTCTTTGCTTGTTTAGAACTAGACTAAATAAATTGAGAGATTTAATAACTTAAGCTAGCTGAAAACTATTTCACATGATGAATTCAAACTAGATAGAGATAGTAAAGATAGTTTGTCATGCAACTAATAATTCTGTATGTACAAATTGGGTTAGAACTAGGTTAGATATAGTACATTTAATCTAATCTAGGATCACGTTTTAGACTCATAAGAATTGGAATCGGATTTTATGTTTCACCTCTATATTTGATTAATTATCTAAGAGATTAGTCTTTAATTGAATATAAAAAAACTAAATTACTAAGAGATTATGGTTTAGTTATAATAGATTCGTTGTGCGTCATTCCTGAATACCTAGAATTAGATTGAAACATGTACTTTGATCCTCAAAGGTAGAACATCTCTAATCTCTTAACATCTCATCTCGTCAATGACTTGCGACAACCTCAGCCTCGCCCAAAGCCATCTGCTTCTGCTCCAAAGATCGAGTGAGAGACTCGACCTTTTTTTTTCTTGCTCTAAAGCAGAATGGCGGGATTGGAGATCCACAACCTGCACTTTGCTCCCCTCCTCCACTTCCGACATGCGCGCTGTAACGACCCGACTTTCGGCATATCATGATCATACCTACGGCCAAGTCGCTACGACTACACACCTGTATAACTACTTATAAATATAGAAGCCTTTAACTGAACAAACACAAAATTACAAGTAAGTTTTCAAAGATTTCATATATAACTTCAAAAGCAAGTACAATTATATACATACACAAAGAGTTACTAACATATATATACAAAGACTCTTGCCTCTGTTAATAAAATAAAATCCTAAACTACTAAGGCGAGAGGAAAAATTTCTAATATACATAATACAACCTTTTGAATTCTATACATGCAGAAATGGTAGATTATAACCGTAAGCAACAGCGGAGTCATGAATTCGACTTCTCAAACTCTTCTAACAGGTATCTGTAATCAATTTCCTGAAATGTTGGGAACTACGAGGGTGAGAACTAAACCACACGGTCTCAGTAGAGGGGTTTGCAGAATTGCTATAATATGATACATTATAAAAAATCTTTCGATTTACAAGTAATTACAGCTAACCTCATGAATCGTTCTTAAAACTTTTTCAGGACAAAGTATTCAAATTTTATTGAAAATAATCTTTGTTCAAAAGACAATAAAGCATACTTTACCATAGAAAATCATCGCTATACGAGTTCCCTTGTTAAACTAGAAATACGTTATATTATAGTTATTACAATTCCAAACATAACTCAATTACATTCAAGTAAGAAATCAAGAAAACATTCACACATATCAAGCTCAAGCAGTTAAAGCATTCAGACCATCTAGGCTCCACCTACAGTAAACACAAAGGCAAACAAGCAAATAACAAGCTCAAGCAGCAATGCAGCAGAGAGTAAGTCACGCACAATCAAATGCAAACGCAACACAGAGAAAATGCAACAGACAATATGATGCAAGTCTACCCTAAGCAGGCCATGAGCTCATGCGTCGGTTGACTACCTACAACCGGGCGTTACTCGGAACAAGTCCGAATATGGGTTTCCATTTGCATCAGTCGGTATACGTGTCCGCACGGATGAAACCACGTCAGTCAATTGCACAAAAAATATATATATAACGGCATGAAATCCGGTATACAGTACAAGTGGGAAATAGTATCCGCGCAGCCGAAGCCATGTCAGTCTAATGGATACATATACTATGAGCGTCCTCACAGTACTTCGAAGTCATGAATCATATCATTGATTATCAATCATATCTTCTGGCATAAAAGCCACAACATAATGAGGCATAAACATCAACTTTATCATTTATAACATCATTAACCAATATATGAGCATGACAAGCCACCATTCTCATAGCATAAAGCAATCATTCTCATAAATCATTATCTATCACATCATCAATCACTTCAATAATACAATATACAAATCATAGTATTGAAAGAGACATGATCATTAACTTCATTATACAATTATCATTGATTAAGGATTGACATACTTATACAAGTAGAAATAGGGTCTTAACTTAGTCATTTGCTCACGTACACACACTCATAGTCATAAAACTCCTAGCTTAGCCATTACCTTAAGCCGATTGACTATTAACTTAGAATTCAAAAATAAACCAAGTTGGGAATCCGATCTGATTCGACCGATAACTTAATCATTTGTTACCCGGCTAAACCGTACTTTAAATAAAAATAGATTTTCAAAACTTAGTTAAACTGGGTAAACCGAAGGTCAGTTTAACCGCAAATAAAATAGTTTAATAAATCGTTAGTGGTTTCTCGGTTGATTTGTCTTCGAAATCTTGCACCAACCTATTTTTAAGAAATCATTAATCTTACCCTACCTTCTTTCCTGAGGGCTCAACCTGGTCCAAGAGAACTGAACTTACTACATTGACTTTGTTAAACTAACTCAATTATTTATTAATTTATTCTTTAATCTATTTACACGTTTGGCCCAAACCTTTTCTTTAATTTTTACACCTAAACCGACCTTAACTTAAATTACATTAATTACCCAAATCCATTAATTATTTATAATTTAACCCCAAAACACCAATTTCAACCAAAGGACAAGTATCAAAAGAACACTAACACGAGAACATAACCCCAATGTACACACAATTCAATAATTTATAATTATCCATTCTTTTTCATAAACCAATCAGAAACTAACAAACTTCAAATCCAGTTGGTCCCGTACTCATCAACTTAGAATCCTAATAAGATTCTTAAATAGGATTTTAAGGAAAATCGGATATAACCTCCCCTAAATTTGGACATTTCCACCTCTTAAAGGTTAAATCAAATCCCACACCTTTCAGCCACAAACTCAATCCAAAACAATTTAAAATCAATCACAATCAATATCAAAACCAAATCATACAAAACGAGTTAACAATTAAATCAAGCAATTGAACATTAACATTTTTCTTTCCGTTTATATGTGACCTAAAATCCACTAATCCACCCACCAAGAGGCTTCAGTCAATTTTATCTTCTTTAAATTTTAATTTCAATAATTCACTCCAAACAATTCATAAGAATTAGCTTAATATATGAATAGAATCTATATCTAATTACAACAATTCCGTAAATAATAAAAGGTTTTAGGAAAGCTCCCCCTACCTCTTAGATGCACAGAAACAACGCAAAGCTACGGGCGGAATTTAGTGGTACCGAAATAACCATCCAACTTAGCACTAACAGAACAGCAGCAACCTCAATAATTATGCAGCAATATCCACAACAATTCCAGCAGTATTGACATACTAAACAGAGACAATCCGGCAGCAACTAAATTAAATCAGAGGCATAGAATAGCATGTCACTAAAGGAGAAACAATCAAAACAATTGTAGCAGTGCAGAGCCAGCCTTACAAATTAGTGAGACCAAACGAAGGAGTGTATTCCGGCAACCAGAGGTGTGGCGGCGCAGCTAGCACCGAACGCGACGGCTCGGAAGTGATAGAGCTCCAATGAGGCTCCCTTGTTCGCTCTCCAGGCCGCGTTCCTCAGCCCTGCAGAACCAGAAGACGACAGCGGCGAGCCCAGCGGCGGAGGAGAGCTCCGACGACGATGGGGCTTCTGACAGCACCCACGGCGGTGGTACAATCGCGGTCACCAACCACCACCGTCGCGCCTTTTCCCTCTATCAAACGACATTCTTCGGCGACGGCGATGAGCCCTTCAACGACGGCGGCGTGATGACGACGGACAGCGACGAGGAAGCGGCGACGTGGAAGCTCCCTCGTATCTCTTCTCCGGCTCTGTCCCTCCATCGATCTGCCTATTTCTGTCCCTCGACGACGGAGGCGCGAAAGCCTTCCTTCGCCGGCGCCGTCATCCCTTCTTATCCCCTCTTCTTCACTCTCGATCCCACACTCTTCTCTGTGTGTGTGTGTGGCTGTGCTGCGCTTAGGGTTTGAGTATGTGTTGTGTGTGAGTGGTGAGCTGGCTAAGTGTATAGATGTGTTTTGAATTAGGGTTTGTGTGTGTGTAATTGATTTGGAAATTAGGGCTAGGTAATTGGGGATTTTAGTGAAATTAGGTTAAATAGAAAGGGGCAAGCAATATAAGTAATCCAACAAAATTGGGAGGGTATAATGGTAATTCAATATCAAACGTAATAAAAAAAAACCATTTTTGAAACACATAATATAAACTTATTATTTATCAACTTATAAAAATAAATCTCATGTATTTTATTTACTCTAAATTAAAATAATACATAATGTAATTAATTTCCTTTGAGCTCAAATAAATCAAACTAAATTAGACTAAATATTCGACTTATTTAAATTAAATTAGTAAATCCTTATTATATTTCAATTACTAAAGATGTTATCATAAACATATAAGTAGCTAAATTATAGCATATACAAAATAAAATAAGAATCTAATTTAATTTAAAACTAATTCATCAAAAAGCTTATCCAATTACCTTTAATAAAAAAATTTATCAAAATATATACTTAGACAATTAAAATAAAACTTGAGCTAAATCTAAAATGAAATTACTAAACCTATATTTTAAACATTCAATATACTTGATTATAATATATAAAGAAATATATATGTATATAAGAACCTTAATTAATTTAAATCAAAAAATTAATTAAAAAGAATTTACATAATTATAATAATTTATGAAAATAATACCTGGTTAAATAAGATAAAACATAAGTAATATTATAATTGAGCTCCCAAATTTTGGAGTGTTACACGCGCCAGAGTAGAAAAACGCTCGCCCTTAGCAAGTGTCAACTGCTCGGTCAACGAGTCCATCTTCGCCTTAAGAAGAGGAGAAGCGTAAGTAGAATCCCTTTCGGCCGTAAGAACATCCACCTGATGCTTAGTGGCAGCAAGCTCCTTCTCCATCTTGACCTTAGTAGAAAAGGCATTCTTTATGCCAACCAGCAAACGACAAGAATAAAAGCTTCAAAATAGCTCTAAAATAAAACCTCCAACAGTGACCACATAAGGGACGAAGAAAAAGACAAGAAATATGTACCTGAAGACAAGCAGTAAGCTTGCAGGCGAGCTGCTGAGCAGTTCCAAGGAGCTGCTCAGGAACCACGGGACCAAGGGCCTCTCGGACAGAGCCCTACGTAAGCCCGAAATCCAAGGCAACCCGGAAGTTAAACCCCACGAGGAACGCTCGGTTTATAGGACTAACCTCGTGCTCCCACGCAGAATCAGCCCCCAAGGCCGCATCCTCAGGAAAGGATTCTTGAACCTTCCGCTTCCGCCTCTTCTGCCTCAAGTCAACGGAAGGTCCTCCTTCGCACCCTCCTCCCTTTCCAAAGAAATAAGTTTGGTACCAATCCAACCACTGATTTGTGAGCTATAAGTGAAACAATTCACTGCAGTAAAAATAGAACGAACTTTTGAGTTAGAAAAGCAGTTTTCGTGTAGAGCCAATTACCTCAACTTAGAAAATATATATAATACTAAAAAATTCCATATTTTAAGTAGACATCTCAATCTTTAATTTAAGACCAATTTTACTAAATTTCATTAAGTATAGCATAATTTGTGATTTATTCAATATCATGGTCATGCTGTCCAGAATTTGGCAGCAACATCCTTTCTTTATAATTCTATACTTATCATCATTCATGATCAACAATCACACTTAAATCACACATAGAAATGTATAAGAGCACTATCACAATCAGAAAACACATAATCATAAATCACACAAGAGGCTTCACACAACAACCAAGGTTCTAACTATCACCTAACCCCTTACCCTTTTGAGCTTTGATTTTCTACGGAATCTTGTAGAGATTAATCACCACCAACAAC